>VWYI01015154.1:31264-293085 GCA_013399455.1 Anthoscopus minutus
CAAGTTTTCAAAGTGCTCTGAAAGTTCAAAGACTTAGTTTCTGAAAGCATTTTAAAAGTACTGAATCCTAAAAGCACTTTAAAAGTCCCAAATTGAGAGGATTATAAGTCTTGAATAATTTATCCACAAAACTTGAAAGGGAAAGAATTTGCTTAGGTCTTTAAAATGTGTATGATAAATTTTCTTATACACTGGAATGACTCTGAAAGACTTTTAACCAGGTAAGTGCATTCAGCAGATATTAGAAGTCATAGGCAATAGTAATTAAGGCATAAGGCATTTCCTGGGAATTTATATCAAGCTGGGAGGAGTGGGGATGGCTCAAAATGCAGCTGAGGGCCATTAACTTCACTTAATGATTAATGACCTCTGCTGAGGTCATTATTATGATCAGCTGAAAACTTAGAAAAATCCAGATGTATGATTTTTTTAATGGGAGTTGCAGTTTCAGTTACTGCAGTAGAAGTGTCCCCACTGTGGATAGACTGCCCTGTAATAATATCAAATACAGTGCTTGATTTCCCTCCTCCCCACAGCATTTTCAGGAGCGTTAATCAAGGCTGGGTCTCTAAAGCTGTGCCAGTATCAAATTGAAAAGCAAGCAGAATAAAGCCCTTAGTGCTTTAAAGTTCTCCCAGTGTGGCAATGGCATCCAGGACTTAATCAGCTTTTTTTACAGCTCTCCATCTATTCCTTTCAATGCCTGATCAGAGTGAGTCTCAGTGTAGTCCGGAATGTGCCCAGCACATTCTTTGTGCTCACTGTTCTTGGACCCACATTTGAAATCATCTCCTCCCTAATGTTGTGTTAGGTCCCTCACCAAGACCTGCGCTCTGGATTCTGTTACAGAGGGGGCAAGCACACAGCCCTGACTGCTACATCCAGACAGGGAGCATCTCTTTATTTATAAATATTCAGTTGGAATAGATACTTCCCAGTGTCCAGACAAGTCTATGCAGGGTTCCTTCCCCTCTTGGTGAAACTTTTTTTTTAATATGATGAATGATTTCTTTGTTGACTCATAGAGAAACTGAGAGCTACCACTGAGAATATATTGAGAAATGTTCACCTTGCTGCTATTTTCCTTATGGTATCTTGATCATCCTATATATATATGTATACATACATATATATATCTTTATATCTCTCACAGAACTATAGAATACTTTAGGTTGAAGACCTTTAGGATTAACTGTTAACCCAGCACTGCCCACTAATATGTATTTAAATTTGTTTACTGCATTTTAAAAATGTACCGAAGGGTCTGAAATAGGTAACAAAGACAACAGGAAGACATAAGCTCTAATTAATCACTTTATTTTTTATTTGGACTATGTTTCTGAGTGCTGTGTGAGTCATACTTTACACAGACATTGGGCCCCTGTCCCTTTCTCTCCCTTCCCCCAGCCCTTTTTCCCTGGTCATTGTGAAGGTTGTAGCATCAAAATTCCAATCAGGACAGGACTGGATGACTGCTGCTTTTGGCTGACCTTTATACAAATGCCACTGGATGTAGCTTTCTGCTCAGGAAAATTGAATTTTTCAAAAAATATTAGCAAAGTAGATAAAAAGCTTAAGTGAGGTGTGAAATGTTGACAATTTGGACATTGGCTGGTAAGAACAGACCTGCTTGTACAAACCTATGCACTTCACACTGTTTTGAGGATTGCTGCATGCTTTTAGTCACCCTGTGCCAAACACAGAGCTCTCACCTCCCTTTTTTATTTCTTTTTCTTTTTTCATTCCTCCAAAGTATCTCCTGCAGTGAGAGGAGGAGGTGAGTGAGGTCAGGCAGAATGAAATGAAAATCATGAAAGCTTAATAGACCATAGGGAGGTTCCTTTGAAAGGGTGCCAGCAATGGAATATCATTTATTGGGAGGAAGACCACAGAGTTGGCAGTGAATGGAGACTGGGCACATGCGCCATGGTGTCAGAGCCTTGACTGTGGAACTGGGCTGTTTCTCTATTAACTCCTTAACAAATATCTCACTCTTACAGTAGTTAATCCCATGGTGCTGTTAGTGCTCCCTGATGCAGCTGCACTGTGCTTCAGGATGCATTTTTCTGAGAAGTTCTGAATTCTTTGTGTTACTTGTAAGCTCAGTAGATGAGAACTGAAGTATTGATAAGATTATATAAATTGCATTTTCTTTTTTATCTTCTGTAGTCTCTACCAGTTATCCACTGTAAGGGAAAAGAAATTCTGTTTCTGGATGAGAAGCAAAAAAGTCGTGTTTTAAACATGTAATAATGTGAGGACCTGAAGAGATGGCAAAGAAAACAGAACCCTGAACTGGTTAGGGTTAGGGTTAGATTTGGAAAGAACTTTAAAGGTCATCTCATTCCAATTCCCCTCCATAGGCAAGGACAGCTTCCACTAGACCAGGTTGCTCAAAGCCACAACCAACTTGGCCTTGAACATTTCCAGGGATGGGGTATCCACATCAGGTTATTATATACATATTATTTATGTATATATAAAATATACATTGTTATATATATTATATATATATATACACATTAGGTTACTGTAACTATACAAACCTCTGACATAACCACCCTCAGTGTATATGAAATGGTGTGGCAAATCAACTCATCAGTGGGGTTTTTTTTTCAGAATAAAGCACTCCTAAAAGCAGGGGCTTTGGTCCGGCTGATTTGCCATCTTACAAAACTTCAAGTTTTGATTGCAGTAATTGAAATGCTCAGATTTGATGTGTGACTCATTGGATGGCAGTCTGAAATCTGAGTAAACATGAAGGCTGGACTAAATAATAACTGCCCCCTTTCAGCCTTGGCATTTTATGAATCAGTGTTTGTGTGAATGAAAAGACTTCTGCAAGTGTCAGAATTGATTTAAGGACTTTGGCTTTATTTGATGGTGTGGAACTTAGTCCTGTGTGCTCACAGCTTGCAAAGAAATCAGAGGCTGAGCCTCCAAGGCTGCCAAAGTGCCTTGAATTTCTGTTCATCTCCAAGTCTGTGGATGTAGTAAACTTTAGACCTTCCTTTTATATTTTTAAAATATCTCTATTTTTGTCATGAGCTTTTAAGCACGTTTCTGCAGCTAAACATTTTGAAGCCTGAAGTTTGTCTTTGGGACAGATCACTGTTTTCAGTTCTCCAATATGTTTCCAGAGGCTGCAGGATCTCTCAAAGAACAAGTGTGTATTCTCTTAAGTATTTAAGTAACAAAACATCCAGAAAAGCATGTCATGCCATACAAAATGACCCTGCAGTGCTGATGTGGATGTAAGCCTCAGCTGCAGCCTTTGTCTGCTGACTCCAGTGTAATATTCAGCACAATGGTTGCTTCTGTGCAGATGATCCCACCGTTGTCTGGTGTTTTCAGTCATGAGCTCTTTCAGCTTCATTTTCTATGTCACTGTCATAGGTTTGCACAGCTTTTATGAGAAGTTCAATAGCTGCTGGGTTCTCAATTTAAAGACTTCTTCTCCTAAACCTTTTGCAGAGTTCAGCACTACCAGACTACTGCTTTTCCTAATTTCTTTTCACAGAATCTTTATTTGTCTATGGACACCTGTCCCCAAAGGCCACAGGTTGAAACCTCCTGGTTAAACAGTTGTCAAGTTTCAGATTGTTGTTTGTCTCAGACTGATGTGACAGAGCGCGAAGTTAACCTTCAGCATTATTTTTTTTTCCTTTGCAGGAGAAATTTGAAGGTTTGTTCCGTGCCTATGATGACTGTGTGACATTCCAGTTGTTCAAAAGCTTCAGGCGTGTGCGGATAAATTTTAGCAGTCCCAAATCAGCTGCTCGTGCCAGAATAGAGCTGCATGAAACACAATTCAGAGGGAAGAAGTTAAAGTTGTATTTTGCACAGGTAATGAAATCTGGAATCTACTGTGTTACCACACAATGTTTCTATAAAAGGTATGCACTAACACTGAATAAAACTAATAAAGGTTTCTCTCATGCCCAGTCTCTCTGATAGAAGATTACTTAAACCTCCTTGTGTTGACTGAGCTGTTTCTGCCCTGAGGGTCTGCAGTAAATTTAAAGGACCACTTAGGATTAAAGTAGCTCATTCAACACACAGAATTGTATCTCAGAGGTAATTTACAACACTGGGTGTTGTCTGTGGGTAACTCTCCTAACTAACCATAAGAAAGTGCTAATGCAAAGAATCCAGTTGAATAAAAAGGATGGGACTGGATTACACATTTGGCTGCAAACCTGAGCCACAGTCAGGCTTCCTCCTGCCTTTTTGGATTTTCCTTACTGAATACGTGAATTACAAATACTGAATTCTCTAAAAGGAATTATTGAGTCCAAGTAAAAGGAAAAAGGTAGGGGAAGAAAAACACTCCCAGCCTGGAGCTGTAGGTGATTATATCCATCTATTGGAACTGTCAGGTGTGGGGATGGCCAAGGGAGATAGATCTCCCACAACAGCCTGGGATCCACTCAGGATAGAGAAAGTTGAAGGGAGGTTGAGAACCCAACCACCACCTCTTCTGAATGTAGTTTAATAAATTGATATGGTCACTGTGGCTTGTGAGATACCCATTAGTGTTACAAGCAATGTAAGTGTGCTTTGAGCTGCCAGGTTGGCCCTTTGGAGGTCTAAGGATAAGGGCTGGCTCACTTGAAGGTATCAAGCAAACCCATAATGTTAAATTATGAGCCTTTTCACCCTGGTCAGAATAGGAGCTCTTTTGAGCCTAAGCAGGAGCAAAACCACAGGAAATCGGGGAGCTACAGCTGTGAAAAAAACAATGTGCTTAACGAGCTAGAAAAGCTCAGAAGATTTTACAGCTGGATTTAGGTGTTAAGAATCTGCCTCAATCCCATTTTCTATGCCCTGATCTCCTGAATCTGGCTATGAATTTTCTTCTGAAAGGTTTCAAAATCTGCAGTTAAGCAGATCTGACAATGGTTTCACTCTAACTGCACATTCAAGAAGCTAATTGAAAACTTGGGATAACAAGAAATAGAAAAATGTGCACAATAGTGATGAGTCTCCCTACCTCAGATGATTTCCTGCAGAACCATTTTGGTACCTGCACTATGCTCTCCAGTACACATAGTCTTACAAGACCTTATTAGTCATGTTCAGGAAATGAAGATGTGGAAGCAGCTGTGTCTAGAGCAGTCTCTGGCCCCAGCCAGGCTGAATAACCACTTCCAGACCTACAAGTTCTGGGGAACATGGAGTTGAGAGATTCAGACTGGCTCTTTGCAAACACCATTCTGATACAGCAGGATGCCATCCCAGGACCCTGGCATGTTTGCTGCCATGGAAATAGAGTTTATTGCTTCTATACTTGAGCTGCTTGTAACCTTGCTCAGGTATGGCTGCACTGCAATTCATTTATGTCAAGACTTCTTTAGCATACTAGAAAAGCGCAGGAATTAAAGTAGATAATTTAAGATGGAAGTAAAATAAGGACACTGTTGCAACTGACAAAGGAACTTCATAGATTCCTTTTTCACTTCATCTAAAGAAATAAAATCTGTAGAAACCTTTCTGAAGTTACTTACAAGGCCTTGGTGCAGGAGTTACCTGTGTAATGTCACTTTTTATTTAGGCATTTAGACCAGATCACAACACTACCTTTACAGCTTCAAAGATCTCTGGACTAGCAGCTGTGGCTTCCAAAGCTTTGCCTTTATCCTGAGAGAATGTACACAAGAGGCACAGACATTGTAGCTTTGCTGGTGTCACAGCCCCACACTGCACATTTACTGCAGAAGCAGCATCTGTAAAGCTGAGATGAAATTCATCTCCAGGCCTTTTCTTCTGAGACTGCTGCTGAAATCCTGCTTGGGTGGAATTTGGGATGAGAAGGGTATGATTTGAGCATCATTCCTTTTAGCCATCCTGTGGGAATGAGAAGCTGGTACGAGCTGGCAATGTGCCCTGGCACCCCAAGTATCCTGGGCTGCATCACCCACAGTGTGACAAGCAGGCCCAGAGACATGACTGATCCAGTGAGATCCCACCTGGGGTCCTAAACTCAAGAAAGGCATGGGCCTGGTGAAGGCTGAGGCCAGAGGAAGCCACAAAGATGCTAAGAGGACTGGAGCCCCTCTGCTGTGGAGACAGGCTGAGAACTGGAGATGTTCAGCCTGCAGAAGAGAAGGGTCCAGGGAAACCTCACTGGCTTTTCAGTATTTAAAGGGTACTTATAAGAAAGATGGAAATGGACCTTTTATCTGGGCCTGTTGCAATAGGACAAGGGGAAAATAGTTTTAAACTAAGAGAAGTTTGTTTTAGGCTGGGTGTAAGGAACCAGTCTTTTACAGTGGGTGTGGTAAAACACTGGCACAGTTTGCCCAGAGGAGTTGTGGATGCCCCATCCCTAGAAATGTTCAAGGCCAGGCTGGATGGGGCTCTGAGCATGGCAGGAGGGTTGGAGATGACCTTTAAAGGTCCCTTCCAACCCAAACCATTCTCTGATTCTATTCTGTACTAAATAGCATCTTTGTTATGCTTTAAAGATTCAGACCTCTGAGACAGATGGAGACAAGCTTCATTTGGCACCACCACAGCCTGCAAAACAGTTTCTCATCTCGCCTCCAGCCTCCCCACCTGTAGGGTGGCAACCCATAGATGATGCAACACCTGTCATCAACTACGACCTCCTTTATGCAGTTTCTAAGCTTGGACCAGGTAAGCTTGTGGTCCTTGGATGAGAACGTGTCAGGAAAAGCAGACAAGCAATACCAGTGTAGTTAATAACTGAGTTATTATCTACATAGGAGTAGAGAGTTGGCACAGACCTGGAAGTTGCATTAAAATTTGGATTTCAGTTGATGGATGTTACCTGGTTCTTTCCTTCAGAATGATTTTTGCCATGTGTAGACACAACTGTGTGTTATCAGCAGCTTGTGAGAACTGATCAAAGCTTTGCTTATACCATTTATTGTGCTGGGGTTTGTGCCTAGATGAGACAGCTGATGGTTTAGGTGGGGACTGGACAAATGTTTGGCTATGGATGCGAGGGGTTTTTGCTGTACACGACATCTGCACAGTACTGCATTCCAAGTTGCAGATTTCTCACTTGAAAAAGTGCACCTCCAGTGGAGTAGAGAATCTCTCACATTTGTTGACAGAGAACTACTGTTCCTGAGCCCCCGTGGGATTGCTTTGTTAAAAATGCTCGTTTCCTGCTGAAAAATATGCAGGAGGAGTGGGATAAGTTGTAGCCTCCATTAGCACAAGATAAATGTCAATGTATAATGCATCTAGGCTTTCTTCTGTCTTCCCATCTTCAGCTAATGCCAGGAGTTGAAGCTAGCTGGGATTTTCAAGCAATGCTTTCCCTTGGAAATTGCTCATCTGATAAAACCAAAACTTTTCATAGGAGAGGGTTTCTTTTGATTAAATTAAGTCATCTTTACACATAGGTTTCTTTCAAAGCTGTTAAAGCATCCTGTTTTAGAATGTTCAAAATGAGAAAGGTTCCAGTTTCAAGTCTAAGCAGTATCATTTACAAATTAATCTAATTTACATTTATAAGCTATAAGGAAAAAATAGCCTATTAAGATATGTTCATACCGAAATAAAGCATTTCAGATCCAATCTAATAACAATTGTGGGGGTGAGCTCATGAAAATTTAGTAGTTTATTTTTGAAATTCTTGTGGGATGAGAGAATTGTTTTTTCCCCAGCTGTACTGAGAATGCTGCTTGCTTGCTCTGACAACAGCTTCCAATTGCAGACATCTTTTCACTGGGGCTTTTGTGCAACTGCACCAAAGGAACTCGGAGCTGGAGTGCATGGAGTGCAGGAAGATGTTTCATGATTCATGAGGTTTGCAGGATTATCTCCTGGTTTTTTTCACATGGGATCTCTCAGAAGAGGAAAATATATATCAGGAGATTCCTAAGGTTTGTTCCCCTTCATCAGGGAAACCTGTGGAAAAAGGCAGTAAGGTGGAAGACTTCATACAGTATTGCATATTATTATTTCCAGGAGAGATACTTATCTTCTAAAATGCTGAATAAAAGAAAAACCAAAAACCTCTTTTTTTTCTCTTTGATGCAGCAGTGTTATAAATGGAAACATGTAAACGAATTCCCGAGCTGACTGGGTAATAAATCAATTCCTGTTCTGGAGCAGTGGAATGTGAAATATCACTCATTGTCCCACACTCTGGGACAGCTTTGCGTGAAGGTCAAATTCACCCGGATTTAAGGAGCCTGCAGGGAGCAATATGAAAAGCCATTGTGTGCTCTCTTCTTTCTATTTTTAGCACTTGTTAGAGTGATCAATTTTAGTTAACTACAGCGGTGGGTTTAAAATAGTGTTGCTGTTCTCAGTTGTACATTTACTATGTTTAGAATTTCATTGAAAAACAAATCCCACTAACACGCATTTCTCAGTATTGCAGCAGTAAAACACTGCTGGACATTAAACAGCATCAGTAGCCTCAGAGAGGAGATTCTTTTTGTTCAAAAACACAATTTAAAAATGTAACTATGGCTTATCAACTGTTGAAAAATACTCAGTTGGCACAGTTGTTTACAGAGCTGAGAATGTTAGAATCTGACTTCAATGTCTTTAACTTGTGAGGAATCTTTGCTGTATTAAACGCAGTGATTTGGTAAAATAAACATCTGAGGACCAGGAAAACTCATTAGCACTTCTATATAGTGAACAGTGTTTTTGTATGCCTTCAGCATGAGTTTTATTGTCCTACCTCACTGGGAATACAAGATGTACCACTTGGACACAGACCCATGCTCCTTTCCCATTCCCTGAATCCAGGTCATCTCCTGTCACAGTACAGTGCCATAATCATCATAGCCACAAAATTAAGAGACGAAAACTGTCCCTGGCTCAAAATGTTGGGAGATTTGCTCCAGAGTATAAGGAGTGTGCTGGAAGTGAGTTAACAGATTTGCCATGTGCCAGCAGTTTTGGGACAGGTGTTTTAGCTGCTGCAGTGACCGGCTGGCATCTTGGAGATCTTTTGGAACAGATTTCTTTCTGTGCTCAAAAGGAAGCTGGTTTTGGACATGGAATTGAGATTGGTGAGGGTGCATTAGAGAAGATCATGGCATATTTAATGAAGTTCCTGGATGATTGATGTATCTTCTCACTTTCTGCAGATGCAGAAATTAGGTTTTAAATGAGGCATGAACAGAGTGCTGTAGATCAGTCAGAGCCAGGAACCGTAACTGTGCCTGGTGCTGACCACCATCCTACAATCTTTTCAATATATTTCAAATAAAGGAGTGCAGTTATTAATCAGTTTGATGGAAAACACTTCCACTATCAAGACACCTTCCAGTAGTTTGATCTACAGTAGTTGATGAAGATGTGAAGCCATCAGGGCCTGGACTAGAGAACAGCTTGATAGGTTGCAAGCATTCCTGTAGGAAAAAGCTAGCTCCAAGTTATGCCAGGTGAGGATACAACCTGGACCTGACAGGCAAACAACCACCCCACCTTGCAAACATATTTTAAAGGAGAAACATTTGCAAGGTGGAGAGAGAGGGAGTCTCCAGGTCCAGGCTGTATCTTCAGCAGAGCTGCTTGTCTGAGAGGACAGGCAGCTGTTTGCCATTTATTAGTGCAGTGATTTACAGACTACCCTCTTGGTACTGGAATATGCCCTTTCTTGTCTGGAAAGCAGTCCCCCTCCTCATCCACTCTCCAACCTGCCTGTATCTGGTCTCCTTCCCCCACTGCCTCCTTCTTCACAACAATTGCCCTGTACCCCCTCATTTCTAACTCTGCACTACAGAGTGCCTTTCCCCAGGATCCCAGGTGCCACCCTGACTTCCCCTTGCCAGCCTCAACCCCTGCTGCCCCGCACTGCAGTTGCCCAGAGAAATTGCTTCTCTCCTGGGCTTGATTCACGGATCACAGCTGCCCTGAGGGGATCTGCACTCTACAATAACACCCAGCACAGGTCAGCACTTCCCATGCACTTGCTGGTGCAGTTTTGCACTCTGTCAGTGTCCACTTGCCTCCACAGCTTCGGGTACTGTTGGAAAATCAGTGCAAGGCATGATCTCCAGCAGCCCACAGAGACAAGTCTGCACCAGTTGCACTCCTCTTCATGCTATGCAGTCCCTTATCAGCATTCCAGCAGGCTTTGCACCTCAGGCTACACTCCAGGTCTTGTACAACACATTTTTCACATTAGGAAAGCACCATTCTGAAGTGTCACACATGGTGGCTCTTGAGTCCACAGCGGTGGCTCTTGGGACACAGAGGAGACTTGGCAGCTGCCTGTGCCACTTGGCTGTTGGGTCTGGGCTTCATTTTTGACTCTGAGCAATTCAGAAGTAGCTGTTCCTGCCATGCTCTAGCTGGGCTTCTTGAGGAGGATGCAGAGCATCTGCCCCTGCTCTGCCCTGGGTTTGGCTCACCCTTCCCTAGGGAAGGGGAAAACAGGTGAGAGCAGGACCCTGCCCAGGAAATGCCATACACAGGGATTTCAAACCATCTCAGCAGGCTGATTTTCTGTGCCCAAGTGTTTTCAAACTCTCATGTTTGTCATCACTGATTCAAAGGAAATCATAAATACTTCATATGACTCCAAGGGAGGATTAGAAGGGTATGGAGGGGCAAACAAATGGTGATAAATAAAACTTTTAATCTCTGTCCTTCCTCTACCTGCTGTTCTGTGTCTGCTTTTGCCCTTCCCTTCTCTTTTCTCTCTCTTCTCTCCTCTCTCAGGAATGCTGCTAGATGGAGAAAATTTTTCCTCTTGTTTGGGAGAGCAGAGAGCCCAACTCATGCAATGTCAGTAATGGGCTTCCAGGGAGCAGCTCCTCTGCTTTGCTGTGGCAGATCCATGCTGTAGAGATGTTTTATGGGGGTATTTTGTGGGATAGGCTGTACTCCTCTGTCACAAACATACACCCATACAAAGGACCTCCTGTTATTTGTAAAGCACTTGGATGAAGGGACTGTTAAATGGAAGGTATTTTCATGATGCTAATGCCACATTTACATGGAATGGGCAGCTTTGAACTCATTACCCTTTGCTCATGAGTCTGAATTAGGGATGAGGTAGCTACACGCTATCATTAGCATTTGTTCATTATTCGTTATGTAAATTAATGTGGACTTTGCTGGACAACAGGGCCCTGTTAGACAGGAGCTGCACCATCAATGAAAGGTTACAGTACTGACTCACAAAGGGATAGAAAATCCTGTGCCATTATTTTTAATTCTGAAATATCATAAGTTGCTTCTGTGCTCATCCTTCTTGCGTCACGCAAGGCTGTGGGTTTACTTCTGGCTCATGTGGTCACAAAAGGTAGGGCACAGTGACATAAAAGCAGCTGTGCTCTTTGATAAGGAAGGAAACTTCAAATTCTTACTGTTTTTCTTATGTAAAGCAAACATATCTCTTATGGTTAGAGAGGAACATCACTGCCATTTTCAGGGGCTTATCAGAAAGTTTTTGGACAAATCTATATAGTGGATGTGCCACAGCTGGATTCTTCTCTGAAGGGCAGAGTATATTTGTTAAATTTTAGAATTTTCTGAGTAAATTTATGTGAGTTGCCACTGATAGCTTATGTGAAGGTTTACATTTATTATTACAGGATAGAGATAGACCAAAGACAGCTGGAGGAGAAAGACCCCTGTCCCCAAAAATCCTTTGGCTTAGCTAGCCTGTGAGAATTCTCCAGGCAAGCAGGAGAAACGGGAGCATAGATCAGCATAGGGCCTGAAAACACAGAGGCCATTTTAGAGACAGCTGAATGAGGTCACTGGACAAATAATTGGGTGGTATTACAGAAATTGATGAGTCTTACCTATGTCAACTCAACTTGCTACTCATAGCTTGGGACAACCTAGGTCTTCTAAATGTAACTCCAGTGACTCAGCCATCACTTCAGTAGCTGAATAGCTGCATACTTAACTAATTAATTTTGGGTTTTTTTTATGCTGGAGATGGTGTTTAAGAGAAAAGAAAAAACATAGAAAACCAGCAGAAAGGAAGGACTAATCTGGCTGTATATATTGGATTTTTATTTTGTACTACTCATCCTAGTGTTTTTCCACAAACAGTGACTATGTTTGGAACAAGATACAGCTGTACAAAAGTCCCAGACTTACTGTTGTCCGGTTCCTAACTCAGCCATGAAAAGTTTTTGTGCTGTTCAAGTACAGAACAGTCTGCAGCTCACTTATGCTCAGAAATAACTGTAAGCCTTAAAAACCTAATTTATGAGTGCATCACATTTTGGTTTGCAAAGTGACATTAATTGCTGCTGCAGTTACTTGTGCCAGAGGCATCTGAATATTTTTCCCTGCGTCTGTACTTTTTTTCCACTGTTCTTTTTCAGCAGAAAGAGTTCTTCTGGGAGGGATTTGAGCAGTAGAAGAATGTGGCATTTGAACTGGGATTATTATTACCTTTTAAGAGGGCAGTGAATCTGATTTCCTCGGTGGTGCTGGTGTAGGAGGACAGGCCGGCGCTGCGTGTGTGCGGCACTGCGGAGCTGCCCACGGTGACAGTGACCAATGCAGCCCTCGGTGCTGCCTGGCGGCATTGACGTCAGCCCAGAGCTGAGAAATTAGCTGAGGCCCACAGGGAATATGGGCAAAGAAAAACCATATAATTCCTCAATGCAGCACAACCAAGCTATTTCTCTTCTTATATTTTAGCCTATCAGCAAGACCTATAATGCTTTGCTCAATTTGGATTCAGAGGAAAGGTTGCCAAAAATAGAGCAGTTAAATGTCAACACTAATGGTATCACAGCAGTCAAATATTTATCACAGCAAGATGCCTGGCTTATAGCTATTATTCACTAGTTGCCTTCTTTTTTTTAAGCAAAAATACAGCATGTCCTCTAGTCTCAAGCCACCTAGGCTTACTTGGACCAGGAATTTGTCAGCACAAACAGCATGTGAGCACAGTCCCAGAACTGCATGTGCTAATGCAGGGCCAAACCTGCAAACTCTTCCTCAGGTGAATTACTCTGTCACAAAGTGGCTAACAAAGGAAACTCCACGTTAGTACCACAAGCAAGCCACAAGTGCTTTGAGACAGGAACTGCTATTTGCTTCCATGGTACAACACCCGACACTGCTGGGTTCTGCCAGTGGTGCAGCATTTAGGAGCCATTGCACCACAGAGGCCAGCTGGGTTTGCTGGGGCCTCACCTTCCTCATCTCAGAAGATTTTGCAGGCAATGCTTTTTTTCTGAAAAGTCTTAAATTAATTTCTTGCAATTTAATAACCAATACCTACTTGTATCCTGTGTACAATCCAGAATACACGTGGTGCCAGCAGACTTAATTCAGGACTGAAAGTCCTAGGTCTGATTCTTTGTTTGCTTGTGGACTTTTCCAGGTAACCACCCAAGCCCACATGGGCCATTCACTTAAGAGTTGGATTCTATGATCCTAGTAGGCCCCTTCCAATTCAGAATATTTTCTGGAAAAAATAAAGCCATGTTTATCTTCATCAGAGGAGTACTGTGTTGAGACTTAAATAAGGAATGTAGATAGTAAGAAAATATAATGTACTGTTTAGGTGTTCAGCCTGCTCTAGTGAGCATTTATAGACTGCTCTGTACTCTCTCATCTGCAGAGACAAAATTTGTTACAGCCTCAGCTAAAGAGCTTTGAAACTCAAAATCCGTCTGGAGCAGAGATATGGGGTTTTTTTTTATTTCTGTAGAAATTAGATTAAGTGTTGAAATCTGTGTGAGGGCAACAATTGGGCTTTAAATGGGACTGAAGGAAAGCCACAGCAAAAATAACCCAAAAGGTGTGAAATAACTTCCTACCAAAGGTTGGATAGGTTGGGTTCCAGTTCATCTTTTTAGCCATGAATTTCTGTGTTCTTTCTCCTCTGCCTACTTTGGGGGTTTGTTTCAGTTCTGTTTGCCATCCATATTGGTGCCAAAACCTATTATAGATAGGGTGGTGTGTGTATTTCACAGTGCCTTACAGACCTGTCATCAAACTGCCTGCCAGGACAGGATGCCCAAGATGTGTTGTGGCAGCTGACAGAGTCCAACTGTGCTGGTGCTCACCTGTATTTAGGAGCAGCACACACTCAGCTCCATACCCAGGTGTGGAGTGTTCTGCAGTCCAGGAGTGCCACGAGCTGTGTTCTCATATTGCCATCTTTTGATGTGATTGCTTTTCTCTGCTTCCAGGAGAGAAATATGAGCTGCACGCAGGAACAGAGTCCACTCCCAGTGTGGTAGTGCACGTCTGCGACAGCGACATGGAAGAAGATGAGGACCCAAAGAATTCTCCAAAGCCAAAAATCATTCAAACTCGACGCCCCGGTGTGCCGCCGCCTGTATCTAACTGAGCCTCTCCGGCAGAAGCAGCACTTCTCTCTCCTCCAGCACAGCTCTTGGTTTTTGTTTGCTTTGTTCTGTTGAAAGGCAGCCTTTGCCTTCTGAGCACCGGGACTTTAAGGTCATTGAAACCCCTTTACAGTAATCAAGCCTGTGTAACAAAAGGGCTAGGAAAAAGATCTTCGTACTTGTAACCATATCACACACCAACTGATAGATCTAGCAGGAAAGGACAAAACCAGGCTGAGGAAACAAGGGAGGGTTTCAGTCTGAGGATCTTTTCACAGCTATAATTTGCATGCTGAAACACCACTACCAGAGAGATCATTAGGGTGGGAATTAGGCCAATGTCAGGCTTGAAATTCAAACTCCCAGAATTGCTACTGCCCTTCATCAAGCAGCCTGTTCCTCTGCCCTCCTCACTTCCCAACAGACTTTAGTCTTTTCCCTTTTCCCATTTTTTAAGCTGGGGTAGGTGTGTTATTTTTACTCCACTAGCAGCTTGGTGGCCTTTTCACCCCCCTGTAATTTTCTGTAAGGAATGCTATCTTTGCAACATTTTCAGAAACAGAAATCAACCCTCTTCCAGCAAGAGCTGTAGAGAGCGGTAATCTGAAACGGTGGCAGGGATGTGAGATGGAGTCCCCTGAGCAGAGGGGAGAGGCAGCAGCTGCTAGGGGACCTGGTCAGTCCTCTTTGGTGACAAGGGAGCCAGAATATCAACAGGGATTGTCAGTTGGTCTATGGAGGGGTGAGTGGTGCTTCTCTCAGGGTCTGAGGAAGAGGAGCTGACTGCTCAGATGGGATTCCTTGCTCTCTGTCATAGCTGTATGTTCCAGTAACATTACAGGCTGAATGCTTTTCTAGTGGTGTGGTGAACAGCCCTGAAATTGCCAGTAATTACTTGCACATCTCTAATATTCAGTCCTTTTCCCTTCCCATGTCCTGTGCTTCAAAGCCCTTTTTGAGCTGTATGCAGTTTGGTTTTGTGGAGGTGAGCAGAGGTTAGTTGAAATTCTTTTGTTGGGTTGTGGGGTTTTTTTTTGTTTTTTTGTTTGTATGTTTTTCTCTTTTTTTAGGCCAAAGAAAACAGGACCATAATTACACACTTGAAATTAGACTGCATGCAACTGAATCCCCTTTTTTCACCCCATCCTGCATGTTTCTTTCACTTGCAATATATACTGGGTTACAAAAACTGTTCTGTGTTTGCATCATGGCTGACAGCAGGCAGATCCCAGATTCCCTGTCTGGCAGATCATCCATGATGATTTATTTTTTTAATGCATATTTGTAATTTTGAGAACATATTTTCTAGCCATTTGAGCTCAGATTTTGCATATATTTAAGCATGCGCTTAATTTATGCACATGAGTAGTTCCACTGAAATTAATACTGCAGAAACTGAGCGTATGTGTAAGGTATGGTGGGATTTTTAAGCTAATTAGCTGCAGCTGTACTCCCCAAAGTGTCTATGAAATGGCACAGTGAGCTTCCATGGTTTAAAATCCTTTACAGCTTAAAATAAGTAAATACATCTTGGAAGCTTATTCTAGGATTGGAAAAGTCAGCTTAGGTTCTAGAATCAAGATTTTTGTCGTAAAACCTAATGATCTGGTTTCTGAGGGAGGGTTCCATCACACCCTTACTTAGCAGCGATGCTACAAAACTTCAGCAGAGTCAGGTCCCCCCCTGCAGGGCTCTTGGCTCGGCAGCACTTCCAGGACATGGAACAACAGGCATGTTCCTCTGTCAGTGAGGACAGGAGATGGCATTCCCAACGTGCATGGTGAGGACATCTGGGAATGAGGACTTGTCATCCTTACATAGTTCAGCCTCTGACCACCACAGCCCCCCTGGTATTCCTGATGAGATGTAGTTCTTTACTCACTACTTGGCTCATTTCTGTAATGTGATCATTGTTACTGCATTATGGGCTTCGTTGTGTGTGTGGTACACTGATAGAATACTGCTCATTAAATCCAGCAGAGACTGAGCAGAAAATGGGGCTTTAGTATCTTCATGGTATCTGTGTAAAGTTTCCTTAAAGTAACTCCTTAGAGGTGCCTCTTCAATTCTTTTTCCAGTGATACATTTAAAATTGGTTAAAGGAAATGAATTGTCACTCAGCCTCGGCATGTATCCTGTTGAAAACACCATCTTAGGCCACAAACAGTATCCCAGGAGTAACATCACTGGCTGTTCTGAGAACACATCTAGCTCTGGTGTCCATGGGGTTTAGTTTAGCCCAGTATAAACAGGGACAGTAAGATTTAAACACATAAATGTTCAGATATCATTGCTAATGAATTTTTTTACAGCAAGACTTTAGGAGGTCAAATCTTGTGCTTGTATCCATGTCCTCAAACTCTCGAGAGACATGGTTCTGAACTAAGCACTTTGGCCTCAAATGATGTAAAACTACACTGCAAATTAAAGCACTGGACCTTAAATGTTCTTTCCTCAAAGTGCATTTTCAAACAGATTTAAAACGAGGCCCTGTTCAGTAACTAACTCCGTGCTTTGTAAAGCTGTGTGGTACTATCCAGGAGGCAGCAAAACATGGCTCATTGCTTGAAGCACTGAAATAGAAACACAATTACAAACCTGAAAATACAAAGCTGCCTCTGTGGTCGAAGCTTATATATCACATGTATGTGATAAAATAACGGTCGTAATAAAAAAAAAGTGTTTCACCTATTATGGAATAATGTCCCTGTCATCAAAGTATCAGCATTTGTGACTCTTGAGAGAAGCTAGTGCTTTACTAAAGCACTGGTTCTTGCCTGACATGGAAAGAATGCTTCTTTCAAAAAATGCTGACTATCTGGAAAGGGAATTGTCCTATTCAGTAAATCACAGGCAGAGCTCCTACTCATTTGAGTGGAATTTGCTTTTCTGTAGCTTTTCGAGGTCAGCCATTCTGACTTGCACTTCTCATGGAGTGTCAGGGTTCTCTCCTGGGAACCCTGCAAGAATGGAGCCTCAAAGTTACACTGTGGCTCCTGAGGCACAGCCCACATCCTTTTAATTTCCTCCCCAAAGCAGAAGCTGGAGGGAGCGGCTGGAGGTGATGGCCCTGGGGCCTCTGTTGGGTGTACTTGGCTCCTGCTGCTCTTTGGAAATTAAAACAAGGAAATCAGGGGAGTACAGCTGCTGTTTCTGTTGCCTGCTGCCTGCTTGTCCTTTCTGACCTCTTCAGAAATGAAACTGACATTTTATTGACTTCCTCACTGCAGTTTAAAGCATGAAAACATTTCCAGTGCATGGAGAAAGAGTTTTTTTGAATCTGCTCTTTTGGAACAAAACAAGTAATTTCAGTGGCCTTGATTTTTGTAATTAAGAAAAGGTTTGCAAACTCCCCCCTTCCTAACATACACAGACACACTCCAGTAAACTCTGTTTTCAGCCAAGAAAATATGGCAAGACCATCCCTTCCTCAACCATAGCAAGACAACAGCCATAGTTACTGTAAAGTGTTTTAGGTGAATTCTCCCCATGCATAAATTATGTAGCACTAATTTGATCCTAAATTGAGTGAGAGGGGTTTTTTTTTGGTCTTTCCCCCTCCTCTTTCCCATTCAGCAGCACTGTAAAAGCTTTCAGCAAAAGTAAAGATTGTTGTTTGTATTGAGGAATGGACTAAACTCTGGGCAGGATGCGATTACAGTAGTTTGTCTGAGCACTGTCACAGATGCCATGAGCATTTCCATTGTATTGTACATAACTTTTGAAATATTCTATTTAGTCCTATTTTATAGGAGTATTAAAAAGCTACTGGCTAATTAATCACTTCTACACTTGTATAATTCAGAGCTTAGTTTAAAATAATAAATATGGCAAACAGTATTTTTGTGTTCTGCTTGCATTGGCATTTGGAAAAGCAACATTTACAGAGTTAAACTATATCAATAAACTGAGTAGTGTGGTGCATACCCCTGGTAGAACTGAAAATGCTTAATTGTGTGACATAGGCCAAACTCTCTTTCAGCAGAAACTAAGGGGAAAGCAGCCTTCTTGTTGGCAGGATATGTCATGTTCCATTTTAAGCTGCTGCAGTTTCAGAGTCATGTGAACTTACTCTGGTTTGCCGTGGATTTGGCTCGGTATACACAAAAAAGGCTGCAGTGCAGTCCTTGGTGAGCTGAAGCTCAGCATGTCCCAGACCCCTGATGTGGTTCTCACTGTGCTTTTATACTGATGGGTGATGCTGTGGCCATGAGTGGACAAGGAACATGGCATCCAGCTGCCAGCCAGGCTGAGGAAGGAGTTCTGTTAACATTACTTATTATAAAAATTGAAACTAATTGTTGTCTCTTGCATTAGATTTTGCTGGGTCTTGGAAAGGACTGGAAACTGAGAGACGAGTTTGCTGATAACTGTCCTATGAAATTCTGACATTGAATTGCTCAAATCTGGATTTGAAAAAATTGCTTTTCTGTGTGCTTGACGTAAAAATCTTAATTTCTCAAAGGATGATTGTTCATGATTCTGAAAATTAGATCAGCTTAAGAAGTCTCACTGGAGAAGTAAACTCTGAACTCTCTAATTCCTTTGGAAAGGACAGGCCTTAACCTCTGTGTTTTAATTAGAAAAACTAGTAATAGTGAACTTCTTTAGGGTTCTTTTCACCTCTTTTAAAGGTGAAAGTCAGGAGGCCTAGTTTATTCTTCACACTGAGCACCAAAAGAGCTTCCCCCACCACAGAGAGTGGTCTCTCCACCCAACTGAAGTCTTCATCCACCCAACTGAAATGCTGTGTTTGTGACATGCCGGCTGTGGCTCTTCCATCGTGCTTGGCACTGGACACAGCACTGGGAAATGAGCTTCAGGCCTTCAGCTGTGGATGGCAGAGAACTGTTTGTCCTAGAGGATCACAGTCACAGTGCTTTCAGATCCTCTAAAGAATATACACTGAATTTAGTTTTGGTCCTTCTTTAGTGGCAAACACTTCAGCACTAAACTTTTTGCCATTTCAGGTTTTCTCTCACACATTCAGTGTGAATTTATGACCTTTGCATTTTCTTGATTTTCTTTTGCCTAAGAATTCACTTTCAGTTCTGGTTTATCAAAAAGCAAAACCAGGTATGGATTAAAGTTGCAGCCAGACCCTCATTTGTACTCAGCATCATGCAATGCTCTTGAATAATGAATTACACTAGCAAAAACCCCAAACACTGCTTATCCTGGTTTAACCCATATTCTGGGGGAGTACAGCAGCTTTCAATATTCCAGGCTCCTCTTAAAAAGAGATGTTTTTATAAAAGTAGCTGTGCTCTTTTTTTGAATACACACAGACTGCAGCATTCAGGGGTAAAAGGACAAGGGAGGAAATGTTGTAATAACACTTTCCCACAAGTCTGTTTGAAGAGTGGAGTATATTTGCTTTGGCTTGGAGGGGAGAGAAGCCAGCACTTTTACAGGCAGAACAGCAGCAGCCCTCTGGAAGGGCAGGAAGGCTGGAAGCCCCTACTGCAGAGATGCTCAGAAAGCTTTAGAAAAGCAGCCTGAATTCTCTCTCCCCTTCTGTCAGTTTGTTCAGTAACTACACACATTCTGGAGCTGTAGCAAGAGTCATCTTAATACAGGATTGTGTCCTAATGCTGCAGCTACAAAGCTTAAATAGGGACATTTGTTAGCGAGATTCTTGCTGGAGTAAGGCTGGGAAAGCTGTGAAGTGTGAGCAGCTTTGAAGTTAATGAAAAATGAAGTTATTCAGAACCTTAAAACAGATTTCAGGATCCAGATCCATGTACCCGAGAGCTGTATTAAGGGCCCATTTGAATCAGGGGCTTCCTCACTTACAACATTAAGAGTACCCAGCAAGAAGGATTAAATTTCTCTATTATTCTCACCAGATAATCAGCCTTCTTTTAACAAATTATTGTAACTGATCATATATCTAGTGTGAGAAAGTTGTGTCTACATTAGTGTCACACAGATGTGTTCTCTTTTCTGTTGGGTTAATGAAGGTAAATGTTTTGAATCCATCTTAGACCAGAGTTCTTGTACAGAAACTTCTGACAGAAATGCCATCTGTAAGGACTGGTGGATCCTTAAGTGTCAGTTTGGCAAGTTGTCCTACTGTGGGTAGCTGCAGAAATATTTTGTGTATGTTGTTGTAGATTTAAAAGCATTGCTCATGGTTTCATTCGAGTGTCTGCATTTCTGACACGGATGTGACATATCTGTATATATTATAAATCAATACTATTTTTAACCACATATTTTGTACAAATATTCACATTAGCTCTGTACTTCAATGAAAATCTATTATGGTATTAAACATTTTCGTGGAATTAGCAAACTCCTTGTCTGTGCTTTGCTTTCATTTTATATCAGTGTTAAGTGGCTGAGCCGTTTCTGGCATGCAAGGCAAATATAATTTCCAACTATTCATGTTGTTCTTAAATCCGGGTGCACCTGTACCCTCTAGTGACTGATCCCAGCCACTGCAGAGGCAGCTCCCAGCCCCTTCGGATCCGAGTGAGAGCCCAAACTCAAACATGAACCAACAGTAAATGTGAGCACAGTTTTTTCTAGCTAATGAGTAACAGTGGGGACAGCACATTGCTGATGAGGGACACCCAGCAAGAGATTTTGATACACACAGGTGCAGTTTTATAACAACTTTTTCCTTTTTTCCCTTTCTCCAAAGTTTCTGGTAGGATTCATGGCCAGGAATCAGATGATGAACTTTTTTCTACAGGTGCAGAACAGCCACATCCACACGGGTTCTACCAGGCACAGCAGCAATGTAATTCTCCAGGCTTGGGCTAGCTCAGCCTCACCTGTAACAGGACAGCAGCAATGAAGGAGAGGAAAAAGACATTAACAATAAGAAGAGCCTTGTCCCCTGGTGGTAGGATGAAGGAAAGATATATACATATATATAATAATAAATAGAAATAAAAATATATGTATTCACTAGATAGGCAGTGTCAGCTATAAAGTGATTAATAAGCATCAAGTTTGATTCTATGATTCCGTATGGCTAGACTTGATGATCCTTAAGATCTCTTCCAACCTTGACAATTCTATGATTCTGTGTTCCCATGCACCAGTAAGAGGATAATGGTTTTGTACACTGCCATGAATTGGCATGGGGTTTGTGTACATACACAGGACATGGACTTCACACTCATATATAGTACAGCTACTCAATTAGGAAAGGTTGGATTTTTTTCCAGTTTTAGGAAAGGTTGGATTTTTTTCCAGTTCAGCAGTTTAGATTCTAGTGAGATGGGGAAGGATAAATTCATTTTTAAACCAGGGCACAGCTGTGAGTCTGGACATCAGAAGATGGGGAAAGGCATCTGCTGGGAAGCAAATGGAAAATTTAGAGCCTTAGAACACAAAAGCAGAAAAAAAGGCTGATAGGAAAACAGCAAAATCAAAATAAATTTTTTTATTATTATTTCTAACTGAAGAAGCACTTCCAGATATCCAGAGAATGAATTTTACTCCTTGTTTTTACAGCCAGGTCACAGCCAAGCCAGCCCTGCCTGAGCTCTATTTCTATTTAATTTCTATTTATGACATGCAGCAACACCCTTACAACCTGCCCCTCTTGACATTTGCTGAAGGGCTGTAGTGGGGAGCCTGCTCCAAACACTGCCCGAGGTCACCTCACCTGTGACCTGGGGGTGCTGGTGGCAGCAGCTGAACAGGAGCCAGCTGTGCCCAGGTGGCCAAGGTGACCAGTGGCACCTGGGCTGTGCCAGCCATGGTGCGGCAGCAGGGCCAGGGCAGTGACCGTCCCCTGTGCTGGGCATGGCTGGGGGCACTCGAGGGCTGTGTCCAGTTTGGGGCCCTCAGTCCAGGAAGGACATTGAGCGGCTGGAGCGAGTCCAGAGAAGGGAAGGGAGCTGGGGAAGGCTCTGGAGCACAGGTCTGATGAGGAGCAGCTGAGGGAGATGGGAAAGGGGCTCAGCCTGGAGAAAAGGAGGCTCAGGGGGGACAGCTCTGCACAACTCCCTGACAGGAGGGGACAGCCAGGGGGGGGCCGGACTCGGCTCTCAGGGAACAAGGACAGGACAAGAGGACAGGACCTCAAGCTGGGCCGGGGAGGTTTCCGCTGGACGTTAGGAAGAATTCCTTCACAGAAATGACGATTAGATACTGGAACAGGCTGCCGAGGAAGNGGCGCTGCGTGTGGGGAATGGCGGCCTGCGCTCGGCATTCGCCTGTGCCGAGCTCCGGCGGCCGCCGAGCGGGGCCCTGCGCGCTTCTCTGTCTGTCTTGTCCTTCCATGTGTCCGTGTGGCAGCTCCTGCCCTTGGCAGTCCCGTGGGTTCGTCCCCACAGAGCCCCTCGGGTCCTCAGAGTTTTGTGGTGCCGAGTTCTGCAGAGAGCCGGGTCAGTAGATGTGCTTAGGCTGTATCCAGGGAAGAGCAGTATGAGAAGGCCTTGGAAAAAACACCAAACCACCCGTCATTTATAATTTATTGAGAGCATGCAGTTAAGGAATTTTAATAATAGAATTATAGATCATACTGAAATCATTAGTTGTGTAAAATTCAGAAGTAGAGAGCTGATTTCACTTGAGAGAGCTTCAATCTATACTTGTCCCTTCCTAGAAGGGGAATTTATGGGCTATGTCTAATTTGGCAGCTGGGGTTCTGATGAGCATAGCAGTGTGTTGTCCCTTCATCCTTCATGTTCAGCTGGAAGAAATCCTCCTTCAGGTGGATCTGAGGTAATCTGTAGCCTTTGAGTCTGTGCTGTTTGCTGAAAGGGGAATTATGTCTCTGGAATGTCAGTTTGTTCTTAGCAGAACTCAAGGCCTGGATTTTAATTTTGAAAGACATGTAAGTTTCATGTAGCATTTGACTGCCTGCAAGTTGCAGAATCCTAGAATAACAGAGTGGTTTGGGTTGGAAGGGACCTTAAAGCTCATCTCATTCCAATCCCCTGCCATGGACTGGGACACCTTTCACCAGCCCAGGTTGTTCCAAGCCCTGTCCAACCTGGCCTTGGATGCTTCCAGGGATCAAGCAGCCACAGATCTCTTTCCATTGTTGCAGTGATATTCAGATGCTTGTTATGCCATAACTTATATTCACTAGGATATTTATGTACTCTGAGTATTAAGACGGATTTATTGGTTGCAAATACACTGTTTTCCAGCTGAATTTCAGTGGTGATTGAGTCCCAGAGGATTGCTGAAAAATGGGAACCTAAAGGGAACTGTGAGGAATATTGGTGCAGCCCACATGCAGGATTGGGTTGAGCAATATCTGGTCTTGTGGTTAAATGATGCTGTTGAACAAAAAGTGGGGAATATTAGCATGAAATTTTAGGTCAGTTACAGACAGTGAGGTTTTGTGTGAGAGTTCTTACAGGGATCTTGCTTTGAGTAGATACCTGAGTTTTAAACAAGAAATTGTTTGGAAAGAACAGGAAGAAACTGGGGCAGGGGAACACAAGCCAATACAATGTGAAACTATGTGTCACATTTTGTCAGATAAGGACATAATAAGGACTGTTAGAAGAGGAATACCTGTCATAGCTAGGAGTAGTCAAAATCCTTGAGTCTCATGATCAGAATTAGAATACAGAATGATTTGGGTTGGAAGGGACCTTAAAGGTCCCTTAAAGGTCCTCTTATTCCAGCCCCCTGCCAGGGACAGGGACACCTTCCACAAGACTAATTTGCTCAGAGCCCTGTCCACTTGGCCTTGAGCACTTCCATGGATGTGGCAGCCACAGCTTCTCTGGACCTGTTCCAGGGCCTCGTCCCACTGACAGTAAATAATCTCTTCCTAGTATCTAATCTAGCTCTGCCTTCTGTCAGTTTGAAACCATTTCCCCCTGTCCTGTCACTGCATGCTTTTGTAAAATATATCTTAGAGTATATAAATACATAAGGAATATTTTAGCCGCTTTTTCATAAAACTAAGTTACGACTTTGACAACTTCTGTCTCTGCTCAACAGATGCCATGTTGCCTCCGAAGAGGGGACAGATACCTTCCAGCATAGCCATGAGAAGTTATTGGAAAGTCCTGGGAATTTTCTTACTCTTTCTTCGAAGTGCACTGTCTCTCCAGCCAGCCCAGCCCAGAGTGCTGCTGGTGTCTTTTGATGGGTTTCGCTGGGATTACATCTACAGAGTGTCCACTCCCAGTTTTCACTATGCCATGCAGAACGGGGTGCACGTCAGGCAGGTCACGAACGTGTTCATCACGAAGACGTGCCCCAACCACTACACCCTGGTGACCGGGCTCTATGCAGAGAGCCACGGCGTCGTCGCTAACGAGATGTATGACCCTGTCCTGAACGAAACCTTCTCCCTGAACAAAATAAACAGCCACAACTCCAAGTTCTGGGAAGAGGCCAGCCCAATATGGGTGACGAACCAGAGGGAAGGACACAAATCTGGTGCCGCTATGTGGCCTGGAACAGATGTGAAGATACATGGAGTCTTGCCTACACATTACATGCCCTACAATGAATCTGTTCCCTTTGAAGACAGGGTAGCAAAGCTCATTGAGTGGTTTACATCAGAAGAACCCATAAACTTTGGTCTCCTGTACTGGGAACAGCCTGATGAGATGGGGCACCTTCTGGGCCCAGAAAACCCACTTATGGGAGCAATAATCAAAGACATTGACAGAAAACTGGGATATCTCATTTCTGAACTGAAGAAGGCAAAGCTGTGGGATGTGATAAATGTCATAGTCACAAGTGATCATGGAATGTCACAGTCGTCCTCAGAAAGGCTCATTGAGCTGGATCAGTATGTGAGCAGAGAGCTCTATGAAGTCATTGACCACACCCCTACAGTAGCCATTTTGCCAAAAGAAGGTATGAGCTACAGCAGTAACATTCCCTGAGGAGGTACTTGAGTATCCAAGCTTTATAGACTGAGTTGGTAGTAGCAGCATTTATGGCAATAGGCCATGGCCTTGAACAAGGAGTACTTGCAGGATCCCTTCATTCTTTTTTGAGGGCTCTGTCAAAAGCCTGGATTAACTTTCAGAAAAGAAAAGAGCAAATCTGTTTGCTTTTGAATAATATTGCCAAGGATCCTTTAGTCTTTGTGAGAAGTAAGATAATCTAATGGCATTATCAAGGCTGAATGGTGCTCTAGATAGATAAAACCTGAATGTTACATAGCTTTCCTTTCATCAAGATGCTGAAGCCATAGTGGAAGAATTATTTTTCTAACTCAAACAGTAAACTGAGAACAGATGGAGATCTTTGATAAAAAGAAAGCCTGTGTTGACTATTTGATTAGCTGCCAGCTATTGTAGTTCACTTGAGTTTTTTCCTCATCATGCTGAACAGTTACATTCATACCATTTTTATTGTGATAAACATGGGCAAGAATAGTGTTGGAATTGAAATCTGAAATCTGGTTACAGTCACTGAAGGGTTGCTGAGTTGACAGGTGTATATTTAGTGCCACTAATGCATCTGCTTTTTATTTTCATCATCAAATACTGTAAAGTACTTGGTGAAAAAGTGTTAACCTGTTAACCTGGAAAATAACACCCCTGCCCACACACACACAAAAAAAAAAGCTAATTTGGAAGTTGAATTTCAAAGTGGCCTTCTGGAAAGGTGTTTTTTAAGAATTCTGTAACATTTGCATCACTAATGCATAGATAGTCTCTGTATTTAATGCTCAAGCAGGGAGAGTATTTTGCAGAATTAAGTGACCTTTAAGTGCATGAACAAAAGTTTCTTGTCATTTTTAATTTGAAGAATACTCCAGACTAAAATGTGAGTGTGCCCAAACTGAGGTTGCTTCTGCCTGAGCACAGTCAGGCCCTGTAGCTCGGTGCTGTTTCTCTCTGTGGTGATAAAAGAGCCAAGTTTGGGAGCTTCATCCCCTTAGAGAAAAACAGGTTGCCCAAGATGTTCTCATTAGCAAATAAAGAAGCTGTAAAAGTAAACTTCAGTGCTGAGACCTCCCTAATGCAGTGAGGAACTCTAAGAAGCGTAACTTGATTCTCTTGTCTGCTAAATGCTGAAAAGAAACAGTATCTCTGCTGCAACTAGATGACAAAACAGTAAAAAAGCCATTTCAGTGGATTTCAGAAACAGCTTGGATATGATTTTTGCCCAGAGATTCAGGTATTTATTACACTACCATTAAAGAAGAATTAGTTTTCAGCACAGCTAAAATTCTTTCCTTCAATGGTACCAGATGTGATTTTTATTATAAAACAATGAGTTTCACTGTCAGTTCAGGTATGACCTAATATATGCTTAACACTGTACATAACACTCATTCTTCAGCTGTTATTCAATTTGTCTTTCTTAAACCAAGGGAATAGTAAAACTTAGTGAGACTGAGAAAAAGTTTATGCTTAAAAATGCAACCATTTCTTTTAACTGTTGGGGTGTGTATTGCTTCCCGAAAAGATGGATTAAAGCCATTATTTAACCATGCTGGTGTATTAGTGTGTATGGGCAACTAATTAGATGTTCACAAAGAAAGTACCTGTACCACATCTGGTGAGGCTGGCCTTTTTCTTGCATTTAATATAAATATATTAATTCAAATAATTAGTGTAAAATTAAGTTTGCTATATTTGGGGCTTATCCTCCCTGCCATCCCGTATAGAAGCTGGCATAGCAAAATTAACTTTATTACTAATATAGTTCTAGAAATGCTGCATTAGAGTCCATAGTCTCATTGCTATAACTATCTCTGATACCTTTGCTTTTGCTGTCTCATCTTGACCTTTGTTTTGTTTGCTAATTTAGTGATTCTTTTTTCTGGTGGCAGTTTGAGATAAGAAACATTAATGCGTTTCCTTCAACCAGTATACATTAATGTATTTTACTTCAGAATTTCTATACTGGATTCTAGGAACTGAGAGGGAAAAGGAAGCTGGTTTCTTTAGAAACACTGGCTCTTTTCTCCCAAACTTTTTTCACTGATATCCATTCAAAACTCCATGGATACTGGAAATGGCAATCTGAAAGGGGCCTGCAGACACATTCAGCTGTACATTCAGTATTTGTGTGTCTCACAAATACTTACCTCAGTAAGCTGAGGGATTTGGAGTGTCACTGGAGTCTGTTGTGTGCACTCCATGGCTCCCAACAGGAATCTGGCCTTAAGTGGAGGCGGGTAATGAAGAAATTTGGTCAGATGTCAATTCCTGCACTTGCTTTTGTGTTCCTTGCTGTCTGTTCTGGTTCCTCCATTCTGTGCACTGGTATTCCAGCCAGCTTGATGAACTGGTTGTGGCTCTTCAGTGGCTTTTGCTGGAAAGGCAAGCTCAGAACTTGGAAATAAGCAAATAGAGAAGGGGTGGGAAATGCCTATGCATTCAGTGTTACAAGAGCTCTTGAGGGTTTGTGCTCACTGTGACTATGGAAGGGAAAGGGAGCAGGCACTGGGAATACAGAGGAGTAGCTCTTGCTGTTGGCATGAATAATAATTCATGTTATTGAATATAAAGGAAAGCAACAAACTGCTTTAAAATAGATGAAAAGTATCACTTGTCACAGCCAGCTAGGTGACAGTATTTGGTCTGAATGCAGCCACTACCTCACAAACAGGTTGAGGAGCTGTCTTCTTGCTTTCAGGCTTTACATGGAGTGGGGAGGGTTTGGTTCCTTTTCTAGGAGACAACTGAATGCTTCCTGACTCATTCCTGTGAGAAGCTTACATTCTGATAAGTGTGAAATGAGGGATTTTTCTAAAATTAGCAAGGAAGTTATTGCTTGGGAAGAGGCTGTGAAGTCTGGTGCTGAGGGAGATCTTAACTGTGACTGAGGCTTTGGATTTCTCACAGGAACTTCTGTGCACACACTGTTGTCTCTTACTGTTATAATTCACTTCTGGGAAAGTGCATTTGGCCCTCTTCTTTCAGCTGTATTTTAACTACTGATGAGTTCAGTAAACACACTGCTATGTTTAATTTTTGTCTTTTGTCTCTTTGTTTGAAGGCAAACTGGATGAAGTATATGAAGCTTTGGCCAATGCTCATCCCAACATGACTGTATATAAAAAGGCCCAGATTCCAGATAGATTTCATTACAAACACAACAGTAAAATTCAGCCCATCTTGGCCGTGGCTGATAATGGATGGGAAATTGTACGTAACAAGACTGATGGTTTTCTATGTAAGTATTCTGTCTTTATAGCATTTTTCTGTGTCTTCCAAGGCAGGGACCTTATGTGGTACTTTCTCTCCTAGTATCAACAACCAGTGTTCATTTTTTATTTAATTTTTTCTTAAGGCTGGGAGGGAAAGCTAAAGTGTGCAAAATTCATATTTTTTCTCTTGATGGGATGGGAAGCACCCTACTCTTAGGGGAGGAGGATCTGCACTTACTGTTTCTTTAAACATTAAACTTACTGAGTTAATTACATGTTTAAGTGGCCTCATACTTGAGGTCTTTCAGGATATAGCAAACCAACAAGCACTTCCTGAGAGATTAAAAAAGAAAGTTGTAACTGAATGTGTTGAGTAAGAGGGTGAATAGGGTTGTTTTACCATGTTTTACTTAGTTATTGGAGAAGGGTTGGGTTGCGTTGGAAAGTACATTTTTCCAGAACATTTTCTGAAAGTTCTCAATTTAGGTGGGTGCTACACTTAGAGTAACCTCATAGTATTGCTACAAAGCGTCTTTGGATATTGTGTTACTGCACACCAGTGATTTTCATTTGCCTTGGAGGAAAAAATGCATTCTGGGTGATTTGGAGGAATAGAACTCCCGACGCTTTCAAGTCCCTCACTTTGCAGTTTCAAGATTTATTATAGGTAGCATGGAGACAGTGAGCTGTAACTTCTTGGTAATCTAAAATACAGGTGTCATATGGTCACTTCTTACATTTCTAATGGTGAACCTTCTGAACTTTGCCACTGGTTATGAACCTGAAGGGTGTTACCAGCAAGACAAGAAGATTTTCAGTAGCTGCTGAGAGCACCTTGTGCCTGTGTGTTTGACACATTCCCAGTTTTTAATGCTCTGTCAGGAGTGGACACTCTTCACTCACCAGTGAGTTCCTGTTGAGGAGTTGATGGTGCACAAAATTTGTCAGAATATCAAAGTGTCTCCTTGGAGTCACACGGACACTGGAGTCACACTGACTCTACATGTTTTTTATTTAATTTTCTCTAAGAGTTCTGGACCAGCTGCAAAGTTGAAGTTTTTCTTGAGGAAAATCAAGGAAGTTTGGGTGTACACAGTGTGCCATTGACAATGCTGTTACTGCCATATGAGCTCACTTTCTTTCCCCTTCTTTGTTAAATAGTGCTCTGCATTGTGGGTTTTTTAGGTACTTTCCCTTTGTAGTTTTGAGAATTTAGGAGACATTTGCACTGTCAATGAAAATAATTCTTCTAAACCTCTCAAAGGATGGCTGTGCCTTTTCTGCGTTCTGCTAATTCTAGGAAAATGTTCAATGCTTGTTTTGCAATTTTGTGATATTGACCTTTATCTATCTTTTATTTCTAGTTGGCAATCATGGATATGACAACACTTTACCAGAAATGCATCCCATTTTTTTGGCAGTTGGGCCTGCTTTTAGAAAGAACACCACCAAACAATTCATGAATGCGACAGACTTGTACCCCTTACTGTGCCATCTGCTTGGCATCAGCCCACTGCCCAACAATGGTTCCTTCAATGCTGTGAAGGATATACTTGCTGAGGAAGTTCCTGGAGCCCGTGGAGAAGATTCCTACTCCACTGTTGTAGGAGTCTTCCTGGGCAGCTTGCTTGTTTTGTTTTTTACTGCAGTTTTTGTTAAGCATTTTGTCCTCGCCCAAGCAAATTCCATGCAAATCCGACACACTGAAGCTGCCCAGCCACTGCTGCAAGATTAATAACACCTGGGATTATTTCCTGCTTCAGGATTAAAATAAGCCTATACAAAGAAAATAAACAGTGGAGGTGGATCAGCATGAATATGTGGAGTGAAAGGAGATGGCTGCTGATCCATTGGTGCTCTGGGGCATGTACAGACCAGGGATGGAGAGAGAGCATGTTCCTGTTTCACCCTGCTTCACTTCATCTTCCAGGGCTTGAAGCTATCATAGGTAAACCTGGGAAGCTATGTGTATATGTAGACCTGTAGTGACAATAGACCCCAAGTACCTTATTATGGCTATTTTTAGGGAAGTAACATCAACTGGAGTACACTTCACAGATTATTAGTGGTGATTTAATTTCCCACCCTCTTTTTTGTTTAATTCTTTGAGGGGTTTTTTGAGTCTCTTTGATTTTAACAGGTCACGGAATGGTACTAAACTTCTTTGTTAGTATTTTTCTTCCCTGCCCAGGGAAGCTTTTCCATGGATCAACATTACAGATAACTTGGTGGGTTAAATCCTGCAGGAAGGAACATTATTATTCAGCTAGGTCATGCTGAATAAACTTAGCACTCTAAGTGTCTAAGTTAGAGTTACATATACTGCTTCAAATTCCTGTGTTAACTGTAGCCCCAAAATACAAATCCTAAGTGGTATTGCCTTTAGCTATCAGCATTGAACTGCTTGATTCTTAATGTTTTAAAAATGTATTTAAGTAAACATAGGTTTTTACCACTTTAGATATGATTTCAGATAAATACAGGTCTTTTTCTATTTCCTGTACACTGCACCAAATTTTCTAGGAGTTCCATGCAGCTGGCAGGATAAGGACACACACAAGCACCACACCTATATATTCAAATATTTCTGTGGTACTAAGGGAGGTGAATAAGATAAGGAACAAGGATGCTCCAGCTGGTTTCACAGTGTTGTCAGGCTTGTCCCTGGTCTGCTACTGGAGATTCTGTGTTTGTGTTTTGTGCTTTATCTGCTCTGTCTGGGTGAGCCTTGGAATGGGATGATCAGGATTACACACGCAGTTTAAGGGGCAGCTGTAGAAATCTTAAGCCATATATGTTCTTAAATCTGAAAAAGCAGATTTTTTAATCTGCTTTAATAATTAAATAAAAAGGTGCAAGACTGGAGTTTGTTTTTCCAGAGGGAAACCTCTATCAGGAAAAAGTATTAATTCTGAGTCAACAAAGGTACATATTCTAATTCTTTTGTGTGTGGCAATAAATCTTCCTAGTGTAGTTGTGGGGTTTTTTTGTGAGCTCACTTAAATGGTGAGAATCTGCTGACTAAAGTTTGTATGAAAAATGTTCTGTAGTGAGAAAAGTTGTCTATTGTCAGACTTCTCCCCTTCTCCCTGTGAGATGATAGTATTTCTTAGCACTTTGTTGCCAAGTACAATGCCTGATGGAGAAAGAAACTTTCAAAATTAGTGCAGAAGTAGCACACTGGGTATTTTTAAATGCAATTTATGTCTGTATCCACAGCCCCCAGCAGAGGGCAAGGATGGGAACACCTGGGCTTTGGATGTGCTCTGCCAAACCAACAACATGACTGACAGTCAGTACTGCAAGGGGAGGGCTGGGAAACAAAATTCCTTTTGCTGGGCTGAATTCCAGACTTAATGAAGATCTGTTGTGTTCCTCTGTGATGGCAGGGTCACTTGCTTGGCACCAAGCTGTCTTGCAGACAGATGTGGACATTTCCAGAGGCCACATCTGGGTGCAGCAAATGCTTCCAAGGAAAGGCAGTGAAATAGCCCAACTTAAGGGTTATGCTGAAAGTTCACCTGTTACAGGTAGCTTTAGGACAGCAGGAAGAATGCAGGGCTTTTGGAAGACAGTCCTTGGTTTGGGGGATGTATATGAAATCCTGTGAACTCCAGCTGACTCAGTGCTATTACTGTGCTGTGAACTGCCTTGTTTTCCTGCATTGCCATTCTCTTAAGAAAACACTGAAGGAAAAGGTCTGTTAGGCTGATTCTTAATGCAGCTGGCCATTAGCTGTGCCTGAAGTTGCATTTGCTGGCACAGGTAAAACTGAGTGCTGCAGGGGCTCCAGCTGAACCACAACACTGGTAATGCATTCACAGCAGTTTTCAGAGATCTGAAGTCTGAGCACAAAACCCAAACCTCTGAGTTGCTACTAATCCCTTCCCTACCCACCTTCCAAAAAGTGGATGGCACACAGCAAACTGATGCAGCGAGTCCACCTTTTCTTGCTTATTTGCAGCTTAAAAATTAATTGTAGCACAAATGTACTGTGTGTTTTAAAGATCTGCAGGCTTTGATAAGACAGTAACAGTGACAATTGTCATAACAATGCCACAACCCTCACCTGTAGCTTCTACACTTTGTAGTATGTTGCTTTAGTAGAAATTCTTCTTATTGCAGTAATTTCATAGCAGTGATCATGGCAGATGTAAAAATAACTGGGTTGTAATCTCAGAGCTTTTCCTTAAACTTTAATTGTGGCAAGTGTAGTTCTATCATCAGCCAAAGTGACCCTGGATTTAAAAGAGGGGGTAAAGGTTGTTAGTGTTGATCAGTCATTTGGGACTTAGATTTACCTGCCCAAATAGGCAACAAGGATAGAGCAGTAGGTTTCCCCCAACAAAGGGTTTGGGAACAAAAGTACTCAGAATGGGCTGGGGACATGAGCGTGAGAATTGTTGATGTCATTGTTCTGTATTGCACTGTGAGGCCCTTCTTTGAGGAGGGAAAAATAAAGCTTTGTAAAAAAAAATGAAGGAAATCTTGTAAAATTTGGGTATTTCAGATTAGGGTCAAACATTTCCTTTACTCTTAGGTATATCTGCAGGTACCTCTTGGGTAGTTCCTTTTTAGGACATTTGCTCAGCTATTTTAAGTTACTGGGTGTGAGCTTAATGAAATTGAAAGCACAGATGATGCCACTGGAGAAAAATAGAAACTTTAATGTGACATTTTGTAAGACACCTTTTTGGGTGGGGAGGACACGGGATTTGGTTTCTCTGTATATGATACTTTCTATGATGTATAAACAAGTTTATTGGAAAGAGAATTTGAGTACACTGTGTACTGCTTGTAATTTAAACTTGGAAACCAAGACTGATGCATGGTGTGTTTCATTACTGACCTGTGGAGCATACAGTTGTCAAATTTTTCTTTGTTTCTTCTTTGTAAACGCTGAAGTTAAAATACATCTTTGCTATAATGCCATCAAGCATGGAGTGCTGGCTTCATTTAAAACACTTCTGGAAAACAAACTTGAACTGGGAGGAGATGACTGGGGGAGAATAGTTTCAACTTGTATGCATCCCAGATATTTATTGGACTCTGCAAAGTGTATGCCTTTGTTAAAAATAACTGGAAGCGTGATAGAACTTTGGAATTTTAGGTCACAGTTCTTATATAACAGACTTCTTGTTTCCCACCTTGCTGCCATATATGGAAGAAACAGCTATCAGTTACCAACAGTGGGAATCCAGTTTCTTTAAAACAAAATCTTCCAGCCTTTTTTGGTCAAGAGCTCAGTAATGCTGCTACAAGAAATGAAGTCTCAAAAGAAAAATCAGATGAATTAAATCACTTAGGTTGGAAAAGATGTTTAAGATCATCCAGTCCAATCATTAACCCAGAACTGCCAAGCCTGTTGTAAGATGAAATGTGCAAACTGACTTTTCATACAATCATAAAATAGTTTGGGTTGGAGGGGACCTTAAAGACCAGCTCATTTCAATCTCCCTGCCCCCCTGACCTCTGTCAGAAGTGTGAACAGCACAGACTTGACCTGCATGTGGGAGAACAAATGTGCAGTGGTTGGGTCCTGTTGTTCTGTAAAATGGAAATTTAACAGGTTTACTTCCCAGTCTTCTTCCCTTCTTAAATAATGTCGTGTATGCCATATCTGTGCTGCTTTACAAACCTTTGATGGCATGTTGCCCTACAGTAAAGGTGATATAAGCATTTATTAAATAGTAAATTACAAAAATTGTTGCAAGCACATGAAAATGATAAAGTCAATAGTGATATCTGCCTTTCCATAATGAAATCCTAGTCTGAATCCTATTAACAAAACTCCATTACTGTTTTTTATGCAATAAAAGATGCTACCATGCATATTAGAGCAAATATCTGTCCCTGTGGTCTGGTCCTTGGACGTCCACACAGTTGGTTTATTTTCACAGGCAGTGTGTGGGCAGCAAGTTACTGAAAGCAGTGTTTCAGATCAGGTGAAATCAGCTCAGTTCTGAAACTGATGCAAACACCCAAAAAGCAGAGAACCCCAGAGGGGTGGCTGTTCCCAGGCTGCTGTACCCAGTGTGACAGTTCCTCTTTGAAGGCAGTCAGTGTAACCAAACATCAGCCTTAGTGCTGAGAAGTGTCACTAAATGTCCCCTATTCCCCTCTAAACTGCAAAGCCAGTTAAGGGTTAGGAACGTCCCCTGAATTAACCTGCCCTGTGTGACCACTGCTGAGCTGTGTCTGTTTAGCAAGTCATTAAATGTTGCCACAAACTGCAGTCCCTTTATTGCAGCCTTGAGGAAGCACAAGCCACAGCTTTCCTGTTCTTATTCTGAACCGGCTGTCCAAAAGGAAATCAGCCACTGGCTTTCATGAGAAATACTTCACAAAAACCAGAATGAGGAAATGTTTTGTCTTGTATAAGGTTCTATTTTAAAAAATAATCATCCGTAAATAAATTAACTGTATGTCTTAAAGATGTCTTTTCTAGATTCTTTTGATTTGTACATGATCTGTATGACACTGGATGTACAAGAGCTACTTTGTGCCAGGTAGAACACTCCACACCCTTACAGACCACACCACATCTTTGGAAATGAAAATAACCAGCAGTGCAATTGGAATATAGAATATCCTACTTGACTCTTTAAACCCTTTCCACAGTAGCATTGTCTCATATTCATGCCTAAGGGAGGAGGAAGAGGTGATAAGGATTTCCACCAGACACAGTGGCCACTCACTGGTTTCACAGCAACTCAGTGTGTGTAGCAGTTCTCATCAGAAGGGGCTGCCTAGAGCTAGGAGGAGAAATGCATTGATTTCCCCAGCTGTAGCAACATTCCTATTTCAGATCAGTTCTACCATCGTGCTTCAGTCAGCCTTTACAGTTCTGGTCACCAAAGCCTTGCTGGTACCTTTGCTGCCTGCCTGGGAGGGGATGCCCAGAGGAACTGAGAGCACATCAACCACACACTGTGATAGCTGCTGGGGTGTGGGAACAGAGTGGAGAAAATACTGTCCTAATCAGTTTTAGCTTCTAGAAAAAAACCCCAAACTCACAGGTGGAGGACAGGATGTCTACCAGAAAGGTAAACTCAGTCAAGCCTTTCCAAACAAAGATGATGCAAAGCATCTCCAGTAATCCTCTGAGGATCCCACTCTGGATTGGCAGAATTGCCAGAACCTACCAAAACTCTCTCCAACACACAAATTCAAGCATCCTCCTTTTTACAGCATATCTAAACCTAGGTTCTACCCTGCAACACATTCCCTTTGTAGTTACTCATTAACCTGACCTCTCGGTGAATGTAATAATTAATTGAAATATGGCAGGATGAGGAAGTGACACTGTGTTCAGTCCAGCTGCTGCTCTAGAATAGCAACAGGCTAAAATCCAGTACCCTGTCAGTAATAGCACAGATTTTTCAAGGGGCTTGAACCTCTTTCAATTAACCTGAACTCTTTCAAGTTCAGATAAATTCAGAGTAAGGCATTAGTAAGTAATAATTAATAGTTTGGAAAAAAAAAAAGCAGAAGTGGTTAGGTTTTGGATTGTGTTTTTAATCAAGTACTATGGTATCCTTGGAGAGAAAGACACACATTACTAAAATTTCTACAGCTCAAGTTTATTTTTTCCAGTGGGCATTTGAGTAACCCATTCCCTCCAAAGCTCCCCACTCCTTCCCTGTTGGATCACTAAAAGGCTGTGGCCAACACCAAATTGCAATGAATTTGAAGCTACTAAAGAGAAACCCCATTGCTACAAGGTACTTCAGTCACTTCATTTTTTAAAACCATCAGACTTGTAGGAAAAGGACGTAGTAACTTATACAGTTCTTTTATAACTTATAGTTCTTTTTTTGAGTTAGCAATAACAATTTAATCTCACTGAAAGATAAGGTACCGTTTAAGGCTTTCTCAATCAAACTTTTTTACAGCAAGTTACTAGATGACCATTAACAAAGAATCAAGAGTTTCAATTAAGAGAACAGTTAGCTCTGATCTTCATCAGGAATTTGCATCTATCTACCTCAAACACTACAGAGAATTTTGTTTTTTGAGATAAGGTCTGCTAACTTCCTTTAAATTTCCAAGGTTTAAACTACGAGTTTGGAATCCCTGATTGATGACTTGCACATCAAAATTTGAATTGTTGCTGTTTTTTAGCACAACAGCCTTCAAGAGACAATTATGAGCTGGTACACAGGGCAGAAACACCTTTATCTCAAAAACACCTTCAGCAGAATTTACTCCTGAGACATTTTCCACAGGGTTTAGGAGCAGTGATTTTATACCTACAGCTTATGAAACTGGGAAATTCAAAGACTCACAGGTTAAACTGACTTTCTAGAGATAAGGCAGTAGTGCCATCCCAACTGGACCTGTGGATCTAAGTCAACCAGAGACACATACCTGGAAATCTCAGAGCCACCTGCCCAGGATTGTAAGTGCTGAACCACATAGTTTATTGCTCAGAATAGGGGAGCTATGCACCAGTTCTTTCACCAATGGCTACTATTTTCTTTTTCAGATTTTTTTTTGTCACATTGCTGACTTAGGGTAGAAACAAAAGTCTTGGATCTTCTCTTTCCCCAAATTTAAGGGCACACCAGAATATACTCTTGAAACAAAACTAACTCCTAGCTCTCAATAAAGTTTTCCTTTTCAATACAGGTGCAACAACACTAAAAGTAGTCAATATTAATTTAATACAAAAAAGCAATTACCATTTACAAATATTAAAATTCACTTTGTCTATCCTGGCTACTCACACTCTGGAGTCTCATTCTGAAAGTGTTCAGAGGCTTGAATGAAAAACTAACATCTTTATTTTGTTAAGCATCTCTTCCAGTAAAAAGCGACCTGTTCCATCTTTGGTTATGAAAATACTTTTCTATGATACTAGTCACACAAATCTGCAGGATCTGGCTGTACAGTATTTTACACAGATAAAGTGCATCAAACAAAGAATGCCATCCAGTGCAAATTGAAACTGCTTTCCTGAAATCACAATGTAGGAAGTGAGGCTCGGCTCCATCCATGCTATCCAATCAAAGGATCATCGTCATCACTCTGTAGCTGGAGCCGGGCAAAGGGCCGGGACGGAGCCACTCTGTTCTTGGAGATGATGATGATGCAGGTGAAAGTGCTCAGGACCATGAAAACCCCAATGACGATCCCAATGGCCTCGGGGACACTGATGCACCACTGGTCAGCCAGCAGGCACTTGGTGTTGGCGAAGGTGCCGTTGTGCGGCCGCGGGGCGAGCCTCAGGACGTGGCACATCATGGGGTAGATGTCCACCATGTCCAGGCTGCCCTGGCTGTAGCCGCGCCGGAAGGCGGGACCGCGCGCGGCCAGGAAGGGATGCATGCTGGGCAGGGCGTTGTCATAGCCGTGGTCCCCCACTGCAGCAGGGCAGAGAGCACAGTTACTGTCACAGCCTCTGCTGCAGAGCCACTGCTCCCCTCCCCATCTCCCCACTCACAAAGGTGTTCTAACCAAAGGTCAATGCACAACATGAGAGCTGCTGTTGGATCAACCGCAGAAGGAAGCCAGAGTTCCCTCTTTGACAAACCACACAAGTGTTTCCCCGTATTGGCCTTCCCCTACGGTTCTTCCTCCCATTAATCTCTTTTCCTTTCAGCGCTTTCAGTGTTCCCCATCCCATTCTTCATACCAAAGTTGAAAAGGAGGTTGCCACTCCACAATGAATCAGTAGCTAGAAGGCAAATTTTTACTTCTCAGATTCTGGAAAGTCATCTCTCCTTCCAAAGTGGACACTTTAATTACTTATAAAAAACCAGGTCCCTTTCCCTTGATAGTGTTCAGTTCAAGAATATTAAATACCCTCAATTCATGCTTATCAGATAAGGTACTTCAGCTGAAGGGACACCCAAAGAGTCAAAACCAAAAGACAAAGGATCACTGTGCCTCTGGCAGGCACACAGCAAGACCTTTGTGGCTATATGGTCAGGAGTACTTGGACATCTGGTAGGTTTTTAAGATGGACTATAAACAGCAAAAGAGCAGCCATTGTCAAATTTCCTAATAGCATTCCTGAGAAACCTGTCCAAGGTGCCAGAAGTCCCTCACAGCACACACAGCACAGTATTTGAGTGACTGCATTTGAGTCCATTTCTTAGTAACAGTCGAGGAATATCTCCTAGAATTGTTTCCTTGGGTGCTTCCCTGAAGCAAAATTTCCAAATTCCAACTGATTAGGTCACTCTCACCACTTCAGTGAACTTCCACGAGTCCATTTTAATGTTTTCCACCAGTCTGTATGTTACCACATTTTATTTGTTTTGACTTATGTTTCTAGATTGTTTTCCCTGCCTTTTACTACTTGTTTGTTCTGAACAGAGCTACTCCAAGTTCCCTCTCCAATTAAGTTACCGATTTTTCACCTCTGAAGTAGGATTCTGGTGTGTGGAGTTACTGGTACACTTAGAAATCACTGAGCTGCCACTTTGTCTGTGAAGACAATAAACCTTAAACAGGCTTTTAGGCTAAAACCTTCCTCGCCTGATACTGGGAAGCCTTCACTAATAAAATTGATTTGAAAAGAGATTTACTGCAACTGATAAAATGCTGTTCCTTATAAATATTCACTTACTAACTATTTTTAGGTACATTAAATTGAATCTAACCAGAAACAAGAAAAAAAGAACTCTGACCAGAGAACGTCTGTGCTACATGTTGTCAAACTGAAGATAATCATAGCAAATCCATGGGGAAATTAAAACATAAACACATCCTGCATTAGAAGCAGTACTTCCCTACAAATACTGAAAGAAGTGAACTAAATTCTGCAAAGAATAAATTCTGCAGACAGTAAAATTAGCCAAACTAGGTGCAATCAGGATCTTACACCACTTAACACCTTGGCTTTAACAGCAGTCGTACAGGGAAGTATCCAGCAGGGATATCCCTGACCCTACCAACCAGCCCAAGCTGTTGGCTGCTCAGAAACTTCCCAGAAGTCGGTGCTTTTGTATTTTATTTCTATTAATGGATTTTTCTACCAAAAATCTGTCCAATTGCTTTCTGAACACACATAGACACACACACTGAGTCTTCATCTGCAACCAGAATCACAGGTTGAATTTTCTTACTGTTACAATAAGGAAATCTATTTGGAGTTTCTTCTTTGAGATACATTTTCATGTGACTGTTGCATTTTTTAGGTAAATTATACATGCCCCTTCTCTGCCAAAAAAACCCTGCGTGTGGAACACCTGGAAATAGATATACATACACATATACATATATGTATGTGTAATTTGACATTCTAGCAGGAACAAAGTGCACATCTTAGCAGGGGACTGAGAAGTGACACCTGTTGAGTTTTGTCTTTCAAACATGCTGCTGTGTTCCTACTATTTTTAGTATTTCTTGCCATTTATTTTCATTCCCTAGTGCATGAAGTGTAATTTTCAATGTTGTGTGTTGCATGCCTTAATTTATGCACCCCTACATATATATTTTATGTACAATAAAAAGTTAAACCACATTCCAGGGAAAGCTTGAGACAGGCTGTTAGCCTGCCTAAGATAACTCAGACTATTAAGTAAAACATGACAAAGTGTTTCAGCCAACAGAATATTCCCCATCTCCTCCTCATCTGTTAAACACTCCAGACTCAGGCTGAGAATGTTCTAGAAAATTCTGCACTATTCCTAAACCTGCAAAGTGAAAGGACTCCCCCTGCTAAATGAGAACCATCCTGCAGCTGGCTGAAATAGAAACAAGGCAGTTTACCCACACAAACCACAGAGGAACACACACTTACACTTGGAAAGAGACTCATTCTGTACGATTGTCCAGCCTTCATCTGCAACCAGAATTATGGGCTGGATTCTCTTGTGATGGCGGTAATGGAATCTGTCTGGAATTTCTTCTTTCAGATAAACCTTCATGTGACTGTTGCAGTTTTTGAGTAAGTTATACACATCTTCTTTGTCTGCCAAGGGAAATAGTGCACATGAAACAGCTGGAAAGTAACTCCTGTTTACTACAATTATCTGTCATTAAACCTAAGATATATTATTTCAAAATAATTATTTAAAAATAAACACACAGAAAAGGATTTTTTTCATATCCCTTATGAAATGCTACATTGATTGAAATTAATTTCAACATTTGCTTTCATTTTAGATCAGACACCTCCCAAAAGTGGGTTTGGTCCTACCAACTGAACTCACCATCTGGGCTAAAAGGGCAAGATTCAAGCAGAGAAATCAAGAGAAAGAAATCACCCCCTTAAGTAATCAATATTTTATCCAATGCAGTAATTTTTAAAATTTTTTTTTAACTGTATGAAGCACTTTGTTCATTAATTTGGCCACAGAGAACCCAGCAATGTCATGATTTCAGAAATGCCTGCTGGGGACTGCTCTCAGATACAAAAATGGAATTCATGGTATAAAATCTTAGGTTTCACTCCCAAAACCAGAAGTGGTAAAACAATCCAAGTTGGGACTAGATTCTTACTTCGAATTTTACACAATGACATTTTTTATTCTGAATAAACACTTGAGTTTATTTCATGCTCACTGTGAATTACAGCTGCATACACTAAGTGAGCAACAAGAGAGCAGACAAACTAAGTGCCTATCTACTTTATCAACCACCTGCACCAGGGTCATCCTTATCAGCCACAGCAATTTGACAATAACCTCCCCTTTGTCTCACTGATTGCCAAAACAAACTTTTAAATAAACCCTAATTCTTTAGCTTACTCATTATGGCAAAGTTCTGCAACATGAACCCCATAGGTATTGCAAAAGATTTAGAGGCAAGATAAACTTTTTAGAGGCAAGATAAACAAGACTTAATGTTCAGTATATGCCTTAAAAAATAACCAAACCCAAACATACTCTGCCTTGGCAGCACTGCAGCAACCGGAGTCTTGTCTATCAGGGTGTAGTTATTGCGCCCAAGGCATTGGTCCAGGACAATCAGCTTCTCTGCAGAACAGGAGGCCATTCCATGGTCACTTGTTATTATGACATTAACTGTGTCCCACAGACCTGAAGCCTTCAGTTTGCTCATAAGGAAACCAACATGGTTATCCACTTCTTCCAACACTCTGTGCATGTTCTGGGTGTCTTCTGGGCCGTACTTGTGCCCGCTCGCATCCGGTTCTTCCCAGTAGAGCACAGCAAAATTGACTACGGGGTCAGAGCTGTTCAGCCATTCAACAATTCTCTCCACTCTGTCCTCAAACTTCACTGAGAAGTTGTACTTCATAAAGAAATGAGGTGTCGTGTTTTTGATTTTTACATCACTACCGGGCCACATTGCAGCAGCACTTGCTCCCTTTCCCTGTTGTTGATTTGTTACCCAAATTGGAACTGCCTCATCCCACCAGAAGGGATCTGAATCGTTGAACTGTGAAAATTTTTTCTTAGCATCTGCATCATACATGTCATTAGCCACAATGCCATGGCTTTCCTCGTACAAACCTGTCACTATGGTGTAATGGTTTGGGAAGGTCTTGGTGATAAAAGCATTCATGACTTCTTTCACAAGTACACCATCCTCAATGAATTCCTGGAGATGAGGAAGTTTGTAGGTTTCCAAGTAATCAGCCCTGAAGCCATCAAAGGACACGAGGAGCAACCTGGGTACCGAGTCACCAGTTGAGCGAGCACAACAGAGAAGGATTCCAGCAAAAAATAACATCAACATCGAGCTCATTGTGGAGACTTTGAAGTGCTTCCAGCAGGTAATCAGATGCACCTGAAAAACTTAAACAGACAAGGCATGTAACCAAAACAATTCTACTGTGACCAGTTTAACTAGCTATACATTATATACATCTTCCTTCAAGATTCCAAAACACCCACTTGAAGCGACCACTCGAGTCAACATTGGATTTCCCTACTGACTTCAGAGGTTTCTCACATACTGTCAGAGTTTTTCATATATTAAAACAAATGAGTAGTGAGATTTTTTTTCCACTGCAGACTAAATGAAAGGAAGAATTGTTTTCTTTTGATCAGTTATCCCATTGTTGTGCGTGTCCTATTACAATTCTATATTCTAAGACAGAAAATCAGTATTTTTCCTCATGTTCAAACACAGCCACTTGAACAGCTCCAGACCCACATTCAAGAGTCCTCTGCAGCCCTAAATTCTTATTACACATCACTGTTCAGGTCAGAAGCTTGTTTTCTACTATAATTGTAATTCTCCTTTTTTAGTTTCCACCCTCTAGATTTGCTGGAAGACTTTTCAGCCTTTCAACATTCCCATTTACACATTGCTTATTCCAAATACAAAACTGCCAGGACCAACTTCTGCATTCCTTCTAAGCTGCTCTACATCTACCATAACAGCATTTAAACTTGTCCTTTATGTACCACTTAAAGGACAAGTTTATGTACCACTTTATGTACCACTTAAATGTACTTTTCTCTCTCTAAAAAAAAAAATAATTAATAACCTTAGCTATGAGGTAAGTATTTCTCAGCAAGGAATTAATGACTGTTATGAGAGCCAGGTATGATTTGTAAGCTTTTGCCTCCTCTTCATGTATTATGTGTGACTTAAGCACTTTGTTTAGGAAGGTACAGAATGATGCTCTCAGTCTTTACGAAAGAGGAAGTGAAGCTCCAAGTTTCACAAAACCTTCTGCAATGTTGTTAGGGAGCGTATCTGCTTCTCAAGAAGAGCCCCATTCCAGCAATTTTCCCTTTATATTTCTTTTATCCTTTAACTTCCTTTACGTGCAGACAAAGTGATTCTAGAAGGCACAGCAGCTGTCTTCCCAACATATTTAACATTAACCCTTTCCCGTAAACTCCTTAAAACCGCAGGTTTATTTTAAAGGTGTAAGGAGCTTTAATGTTTGCCGTAGCTTTAGCAGTGACGGAAATGCAAAGCATGGCAAGCCACCCCCTGCCCCAGTCTCCTATAGTAAAAATGCCTGCACAAGATACAAAAGTTGAAAGGAGTGTCAAATGCAGCATTAAGGCGTCTCTTAGCACAGAGGACTTGGAGGACACCAGCCCTTTTCAAGAAGGAGAAAAGAAATGGGAAGAGCAACGCAGCAGCGAATCACCAGCTCGATGTTGTCAGGTGCTTTAAAAAGCAGAACCAGAGTCTTCCACAGCGCAGGAAGACGCAAACCCGCAGCGTTCGCTTCAAAACGCCCCGAAGCTGCTCAGCACCGGTGTTTTTATACACAAGTGGCATATCCTATCCAAAAATTAACTTTACCCCGGCAAACACAGCAAAACAACACAGCCGTGAAATTCCACCAGCACGAGTCCACCTGCTCCCCAACCTCCCGACCAGGTTTTGGAGTTGCTCGGCTCGGTCAGAACGGAGGCTGTTCCGCCCGCAAAGCGCACACACCCGGCACCGCCGACCAACCGGGCGCTCCGGGTCGGTTTTCTCCGCACGGGTCCCTCACCCGCACTCAGACTGGGTGCGCCATACCCACTGCCTCCCACCGCGGGACACCCCCGTCCCTGCCAGGGCCCCACCGTGAGGTCCCGCTCCGGCTTCGCTCGGCCCAGAACACGCGGGCGGCCCGGGAGGTGACCGGGGGCGGCCCAGGAGGGGGTGAGGGCTCAGCGCCTGCGCACCCGCCCCTCACAGCCCCAACCGCCAACTGACGGGCCTTGGGGGGGGGTGCGGGAACTCGCCGTGAGTGCGGCCTCCGCCCGCTGTGATTGGCTGTGGGCCCGCTGGCAGGAGATCCGATTGGCTGCGGCGCGGGGGGCGTGGCGCTGGGATGAATGGCGATGGGGGCGGGAAGTGAGGGGTCGTGAGGGGGTTATGAGGGTTGCGAAGAGGCCGTGGGGAATTTCTAGCGGCACAGCGTCAGTTAGATGGAAGAGAGCTCCGCGACCATCGAGTACAACCTATGGCCGATCAGCACTTTGTTAACTAAACCATGTCTCTCGGTGCCACATCCAGTCTTCCCTTAAACGCCTTCAGGGACGGCGACTCCGCCGCTTCCCTCGGCAGCCCATTCTAATGTCTAACCACTCTTTTTATGAAAAAATTATTCTTAATGTCCAGCTAAAAACTTCCCGTGGTGCAACTTGAGACTATGACCTTTTGTCCTGTCCTTGTTCCCTGAGAGCCGAGTCCGGCCCCCACCCGGCTGTGCCCTCCTGTCAGGGAGTTGTGCAGAGCTGTCCCCTCTGAGCCTCCTTTTCTCCAGGCTGAGCCCCTTTCCCAGCTCCCTCAGCTGCTCCTCACCAGACCTGTGCTCCAGAACCTTCCCCAGCTCCGTTCCCTTCTCTGGACTCGCTCCAGCCGCTCAATGTCCTTCCTGGACTGAGGGCCCCAAACTGGACACAGCCCTCGAGTGCCCCCAGCAGTGCCCAGCACAGGGGACGGTCACTGCCCTGGCCGTGCTGCTGCACACCGGGATGAAGGGGACAGAGCTGAGGGGAGCCATGGGGACTGTGGGATGAAGCCCTCCCAAGCAGAGCAGTGTGGTGTTTTCAGGGAGCTCGGGGGTTTGTGAGGGATGTGTTGTACCCCCGGACCGGGATGCAGCTCACTTTGGGGCTGTTTGCTGGGCTTCCTGTCGTTGCAGAAGGGCACAGTGAGGTGATGCTGTGGTGGGACACGTCCTTGGGAGTGTCCCTGTGTTTTCCCAGCACACCCATAACCTTCCTCCTGCTTCGTTTGCAGGTGCCCGGCAGCCCCACCTTTTCGAGGCAATGTGTATGTCAGCATGACTCCTACATGACTCCATCTCCCTTTTGGCCACACAGCTCTGTAAGTCAGCTGTTCATATTCTTTCATGCATATCACCTTTTTGTGGTCTCTTGCGGAAAAAAATAAAATTGTTTACCCTTAAACTAAGAATAAAATGGTCATGTGTTGTTGAACGTACTCTTGAGTCCCACTGCAGCAGTGTGTGGTACAATGAGTTGAGAGATCTGTTTTGGGTCCTGGTGTAAATTTGTTTCATAAATTAAGGCAAATAGTTTACATTCCCTTGGTTTTCCTTTTTATTATGAAAAGGGATTAGTAATTCTGCAAAACCTGTTAAGTTACTGGTGCTGAGAAACAATGAGATCAGTGCTATTAAGTAGAGAAATGCGCCATCCTTTAACAGCACCAAGCACAAATCATCACTATTTTAAATTTAATCCTAAAAACTGAGAAAAATACATGCTTATGGCTTCATAACTGACTGAAGTAGGTCTGAATTTCATTCTTTGTACCCTGCTAGATGTTTATTCTGCAGGCAGTGTAGATCTCAGCTTGCTTCTTCCTGATGCCTTTTCACATATGTCTGAGTTAGGCAGGTTTTGCTATGTGTGTGTGCCAGCTGTAGAGTGGCTCTAAAATGCGGTACAATAGGCTGAATAAAGTGACACGCCCCTGATTCACCTTGATTTATGGAATGTAGCAGGTGTGGCAAAACTCAGGCCTGTAAAAGAGGGAAAAAAACATCTTCAGGTGAGCTAGATAAGAATTCTTGCAGCTATTCACGTGTTATGTGTCAAGTTCAAGTCAAGGTCCTTGTGCAGTTTTTTGCTCTGAGTCTCTTTTTAGTTACACAAATTCAGCTTTGTTAATATGCACATGACAGCTGATCATGTGGAGAAGGGACATGTCCTTTATCAACTACTTTGTTGTATTGCCTTAAAAACATTTGTTACACAGAGTGAACTAGAGCTCCAGGGAATGCATAACAGAGCAGGTGCAATATTTTGACCAATTTAATCAAGTTGCAATTGAGTTCTTGTTAAAAACTTTACGCACAGATGCAGACAACTTTTAAGCATTGAGGCTCTTTTGCCAGCCTGCTTTTGCAGCACAGTCACTCAGCTATTCAGTCCTAAAAGGTGTGAGTAATCTCTTGTTTACCCTTGCCCACATGCTTTGAAAACCATTTGCAGTATTCACTAATTCATGAGCCCAGCCTTATGTGGTGTGCCCAGTTTGACACATCATAGAGACAGCACAGCACAGCAGCTCTGAACTGGTCTAGCCAATATGTACCTAATATGTTTAATACAGCTCTTGGTTCAATTTATGTTTACCTACAAGAAATGGATGAGTTACATGTATACTTACATTAAGAGGAGTAAAACTGGTCACTACTGAAATGTTTGCCTTTCTTCACCTTGATCTCTCTTGTATTTTAGCCCACCTTTGCCTGTAGAAGCTGCAGTTTTAAGCACTGGATGCTGCCAGAGCTGTCCAGATTTACTGCTGGAGTACAATGGAGCATTTGCAGCTCGAAAACCATTAATGCCAGGAAGTAAAGAGTAGGCAACCTCAGAATAATCTCAGAAGTTGCTAGGTTTAGTACAACACTTAATTTCTGGATGGGAAACCATACCCTCTAGTTAGCAGTGTTGTAGAGGTGAAGCAGCTCTGAATTTATTTGGATTAATTAAATTTGGACAAATTTATTTTGGATTGTTCAGTCTAGAGAAGAGAAGACTTAGGGGTGACCAAGCTGTGGCCTTCCAGCACCTGAAAGTGTGCTTAGAAGAAAGATGAAAAGGGACTTTTTAAAAAAGCATGGAGTGATGAGACAAGGGGGAATAGCTTCAAATTGTAAGAGAGCAAGTTTAGATTGGATGTTAGGAAAAAAATCCTTCTCTGTGAGGGTGGTGAGGCCCTGGCAGAGGCTGCCCAGAGAAGCTGTGGCTGCCCCATCCCTGGAAGTGTCCAAGGCCAGGATGGATGGGGCTTGGAGCAACCTGGGATAGTGGAAGGTGTCCATGCTTATGGCATGGTACTGGCATAAGATGATCTTTAAGTTCCCTTCCTACTCAAAACCATTCTGCAATTCTATGAATACTTGATATTGCATGTGAATAGCTCAGCTACTCGCATGCTTTCTTAAGGACATTTTAATTATTTAATATTGAGCAGGAAATACTTCCTGTATTTACAATTTCATTCTCAATTTTATCCATGTGACAGAGACCTCTGTCACTATTTTAGCTCAGTAGTTTTTTGTAATCTGTCATTTAACCTTTGATGCATCTTTATAAAATTGAGATTAAAAAGAGACATTTCATGAAACCATAAAAAGAGCTGGGTAAGTAACAGCTGTTAAACTTTATTAGACCTTAAGCTTTTAGTGCCCATTTAATCCAAAGCATTGCTTGTATATGGAGGCTATAAACAAAAAGGGCCCTGAACCTTGCTGTTTCTCAAACTGTGTGGAAGGAGATCCCTAAGATGACAGGGGGATACAGAGGACTGTTGTGTCTCTGCCTTCTTTATTTCAGTTACCAGAGCCTCCACTGCAAACAGGCTTGTAACTGGCTTTCTGAGCTTTTCAAGGGTGCTTAGTTTCAGAGATAAATAAGGTTGTTGAAATGATGCCAGATTTTAAAGGCAAACAAAAATGTTTTTCTTGGAGCAGTTGAGCAGATAAAAAGTTGGTATTTCTTAGGCTCTTATTATTCCAGTGGAGTTTCTGACCATGGACTTAAAGATCAAACCAAGTAAAGTTATACAAAATGAACTGGAAGACCAGAAATAAAGGTCTCTGAAACATCCAAATTGGGAATAATTAGGTCCTGCATCAGGTAAAGCAGGTTTTCAAATGTGTGTTGACAATGACTCCTGGTATTTTTAGGAACTAAAAGCTGCTGATAACATGAGAATTGAGCGTCCTGTGCAAAGTAGTTTTCTAGTGTTTCTAGCTGTCTGGTGGATAAATGTCTGCCATATCCAGAGTGAAATTTATGGGTGTGTTGGCTTTAAATATGTTTTTTATGCAGCCAGCAGCAAAGGAAATCTGGGTGAAGGTGAATCACCATTACTACAGTGGGGTCCTGGATTCATGAACAAGCCCCTCAAGACTGCCGAATCCAGGTCAGTTTTAGCAGAACAACAGATGGATTTCTGGATGCCTGCTTCAAGGATGTGCTGACTCCTGTGTGAAATGTGTCATCCTCAACACCCACCAAACCACTGTCTTCTGAAATAATTCTTCAGTGTGGTTTTTTCCTTACTGCAGTACAAATCGATACAGATAAAGGAACAAAATGTGGGATAAAGTCTTGTCCTTGCTTTAGTGCAAGATTGGCAGTGGGTAGAGGATTACTGTTGATGAACTATATAGAGATGAGATGCTGCTAACAACACAAACAAAAGCTGAGGTTGGAAATGCTGCAAGAGTTTGCGGTTGATTTCCTCCAGGTATTGAGTGTGGCCAGGAATGAAAACAAAGTGGTATGAATTTATTACAAGTCTCTTGTAATATGTCTGTAAACCATGACCAGTCTGTCTCCCAGAGACCACAGTGTAGTTTTAATAATGTCCTTGAACTACATGTTGCAAAGCTTTGGAAATTTTGGAGCTTTATGAAGGAAAAAAGTTTTGGTTTAGTTTTTGTTTTTTTGTAAAACCAACATCCTGAATGGCCAGGAGCATTCATGATTTTGCACTGAGTGGACTTAAGTGCAAATGAAGGGTCTGATCCTCCGGGGTGCTAGGATCCCTCAGTTTCTGAGGGACAGTAAACTTTGTTTACCATAATTCAGTTTCAGGTATGGCCAGTTCCAAGAACTCTCAGTGTTTAAACCATTCAGGGGATTTTTTGCATCTCTTCTGTCTGGGAAAAGATACTTTAGAGCAAGCAACTGAGGGACCTCAGTTTCTTTAGGTTCTGAGGAGTGATTTACAGGCTTTTGCTAAAAGTGTGCAAGTATTTTCATTGAGGACAAATGAAACCGAAGGACTCCTTTATTAAACCATCGAAATTATAGAAATATCAAACTGAAATGACTGGAGAAATTCCAGTAGAAGGAGGTTGCTATTTCTAAACAGGGCTGTGAACCACTTCTTGAATGATGGATGAGTTGAAGTTTACAGTATTATGGAATGTCTAGAATGTGTGTAAATTACTGCTTCAGTAAAGTTGTACCCAGATATACCTCTTGGGAATCTGTACTAAATAGTGTAATATGGGGTTTTGCCTCTAATTCTTAATCTCTGAGAATATGTGAGGTATTCTGTTTAGGGATCTGGTATTCTTGTTACTCTTCATTCTTCCCACCCTTCTCTTCCCTCTGGAGGCGAGGGATAACTGACTCCAGCAATACAGGAATTTCTTTGCAAGTCAGTCTTCTGCTTGTCATTTTAAAATAAGTACAAGGTAGGAGTGATGATTTCTGTTGAGGTTTCAGGGTGAACTGCTAAAGTTTCAATAGTAGCTTCAGCAGTCTGAGTGTGCCAGAGCCCTCATCCTTCAGATAAATCAAGTTGCTCTAAGCAAACAACTTAAATACCAATAAATGTCTGCATGTTTGAGCTGCTGAACAGAGATCTGTGTGTCTCTGCAGAGTGAACCAGGCAGTTATCTGGGTTCCTAGCCTCAGTTCTGATGTTCATTTGTGGGCTTCTAAATGTAGATGAATACCTTCCTTGCTGTCTAAACAGACACACCTACTGGAGGGAGCTCTGATAACTGGGCTATATTAAAGACCATCTTCATCCCATTGTGACATAATTATTTCCATCTCTTTTTATGATGTACTTTGAGGTGCTCATCACTGTCCACTGGACTGTAGAAAGAATCAGTGATTTGCTTATTCCAGGTGCTGAACACTAACAAAACTGTAACTTGTGTCTAAGTATGCTAAGTGGACTTGTAGTCATGTTTTTTCTGGTATGTCTTCCTTTAAAGAGAACAAAGTTGAAGTAAAATCAGAAATTCAGTCATAAAGCAAAAAATAAACTTCTCTTGAAAATTAGTTCTATTGCTTATGTTCTTTGTCCTTTTATGAACTTTTCTGCTTATGGCTTTTGTGCTTCTTTGTGTTTCTGCAAAGCTGGTGGCCAGCGTTACCAATGGCTCACACGGGTCCAGATGGTCAGTGACACCACCTGAATTACAGAATTAGCAGCAGAAGGTTTTGTGTTACTGACTTTCACATTAACTCAACACCTTCTAGATTTGGGAGTGGGGGAATTTAGGGAATGGTTGCAATTGGTGATCTCTGTTTTGTAATTTTGCATTCTCATGGCATTGGGGTGGGACTGTTACTCAGAGGGCTTCAGTTGTGCCAAGACCATTTTTTTGCTCTCCTGCCTCATACAACATCTTCCCTCTCACTTCTGTGCAAGAGAGAAGTCCCATTTCATTGGACACTTAATGATACTTTTCGTTGGTCTTGGAGGGCAGCAGAGGAAAGAAGAATTTGGATAACTGACAATAAAAAGCTCCACATCAACTGTATTTATTTATTTTAAAATAATACTCACCTTATGCTCTTACTCCTGGTTTTACTTGTGATATTTTAAACTCTCCAGCAGGTGCTGCTACATCCTGCAAATGTCGTCTTCATGGAGGGGAAAAAAAAATAGTGGACGGGACTACAACTGGACTTTGTTCTTTGTTTTGTGTCATGCATATTTCTGTGTTCTTTTTTTTTCTCAAACTGTTTGCCAGCCGAGTTATTAAGGAGGGAGTTTTTATGATCCCAGCGAGTTTAATCCTGCAAGCACTCTGTAAGAAGGGGTTGAAGATCAGTGGGAGTTGCTGATCAAAGTCAAGCTCAGAGCAAGCTGAACAGACCCAGGCAGAAATATGTCTTTCTACAAAATATGAAGAAATTGAAGTGTTTTCTTAGAAGTGAAAAGTAGTCCTAAAAGAAGTTGAATTTATGGAACCTACCAGCAGTTTTATTGCTTTTCAGTAATTTAAGTTCATGATTTTAAATCAGTCCTATCATTAGCCTTGGTCTTGAGTGCTAGAAGTTTCCAAGAGAGATTACACAGCACACATTTCAGAATCTCTGAATAGGGTTTCTACATGAGGAATACAATTAATGTAAAGAGATGTGCTCTGTCCTGTTTGGTGATGGACCACTTGTGCCAGGCAGGAATGTGGAGGCAGTAAAAGTTGAAATTAGGCCTTGGTAATGGGTGATGTGTCCTTGAAGTCCTTGAGTTGCATCAGGACAGAAATGCCCAGCTGAGCTAAGAGATCTCACTGATCTCTGATACTTACCTCCATATTTGTACAGTAAAATCACAGTAATTATACTTGGTTGTGATCATGATCTTGGCACTTTCCAGGTTATCTAGGAGTCCTAAGTTTAATTAAGGTGAAATATTGGTGTTTTTTGATATTTAACTTCAGTAGTACTCTAAACTTCTTAATATAAGAGTAATGGCAGTTAACTACAGTCATAGATCCCAGGCAGGCAGCACCTGTGAAACAGCCTGAGTTCCCTTCTGCTTCTGTCTGAGATGGCTTGAATTACTATCATTCTCTTCCACTTCTTTATTTATTTAAGAAATCTTACCTGGCTATGGCAGTTACATCTCAGGAAGTTACAAGGATGGGTAAGGAGGAAAATGTCTTGGTTTTCCTTTTGGCTCAACTCCAAAATAATAAATATAATCAGTTTATAAGAATTCTTGTAATAATCTTTGTAATCCAGATGCAATAAAGATGAAAATAAAAAGTGTTTAGTCAATAAGGCCTGAAGTTCTCATGACTTTAATAAATTGGTATGTTTATAATAATTTGATAAATGCAGGTTTGGATCTTCTGGGAGTTTCAGCTCTGCTGAATTCAGTCGCTCTGGAATGTGTATCTGTCTCTAGTTAATTCTATGCTAAAGCTGGCAGTATTCACCCACTTTAGGTTCTGTGCAGTTTGCTGTGTCTCTCCATTCATTAGAGAAAAGGAACTGTATACACAAGGTGGCAAACTAGATTTCTACAGTGTATGTCTTACAACATGGAGATACATAACCTAAATGTGATTATAATTAATGCATAATGGATATGTAATCATGATTAATACTTCATTGCTTTCTCTTCCTATTCCCAGGGTAGCTCATGAGACCTTTTACAGTTTTTGGCCCCAGTTTATAGTTGAGAGGAGGATAATGCCAAATGTGAAATGTGTGGACCTCAAAGTGAATGAGTGGCAATATTGGGAAGAATTAAAATTTCCCTCTTTATAATTTTTTTTAGTTTTTTAATAAATGGTCATCAGTTGCTGATGATAAGTAACCACTAAAATGTTGCAGGTGATTTCTTGTATTATTGAGGCAGTTTTGTCTTGTTTTTCTTTAAAGTTTTTGTGTGCTGAAAATATGAGTAGGTGGGTGAAGTCTGCATTTCTACCTCTTTACATAAATAAGATTTCCAGTAAAACTCTTTTTGATTTCCAATGTAAAAATACTTTTTTTTTACTGTTGTTTTCTAGTACTGATAGGTTCTTCAGATGTTTTTTTTTTGCTACACTTATCCAGGCAACATCTGGAGGAACAACTGATTACAGTTCCTGAGATACTGATACAGCTCCTGAGTTCCCAGGAGTCAGATTGACAAAGGGGTTAAAAGTGAGACAGCCTTTTACTTCGGTGGAAGTGCAGTTGTTGATTCAAGGCTCCCAGTAAATGATTGTTGGAGATCTGCCATGTGTAGCTGAGCATTCAGAAAGTACACCACAGACTCTGCTTCCTCCTGAGAAGCCTTGTCTGTCAACATCTCACTTTAATTGTAGTCTGTAAGGTACCAACAGGCAGGCAAAACTCACCAGCCAGCAGCCATGGAAGATCCAGTCTTCACTGACATCAATCAAAATGCTAATGACACCATTGTCTCTGAGGTTTCAGATTCTGAGGAAAATAAAGGGAGTGATCTTTCTGATCATGGCCCTGGAGATTCAGCATCCCTTTTTTCCATCACTAATAGCCCAGAAAATACAGATGGTAGTAAAGAGAACTCAGAAGATAGCTGTAATAATTCTGTGGACTCTCAGCATGGAAGTGATGGAGAAAATGATTCTTCATCTCACCATGGTGCTGAAGAAGACCACCCACAGCAGCAGATGGATCTGATGAGCCCAGCTCTGGAAGACAAAGATGTAGAGAGCACAGTGTTTGAGAGCAACCTGCATTTTCCTCCGGAGTTCCAGTTTCGTCAGAGACAGAGCACTTTTACCAACTCCTCAACTTCCCTCAAGTTTCCCCTTAACAATAACTTTGGAGAAAGTAACAACTTTCAGGAAGATGTTGAGATTTCCATTTTTGTAAAGGTAAGAACCTGGGTGTTCCTACACATGCCCTAGTTTTAAACCCCAAATCAATGTGTGTCCTCCAAATTAGGGTCATACAGCTACCCACTTCTTTGCTCCCAACTCTGCTGCAGGGAGCCAATCCCTTCACTCACCTCTTGCATCTTTAAGCAGAGAAAGAGGTAATTTGTGTTGTGTGGAAGTGTCTGGGATTTCTTCATTCAAGTGGCAGTATGGTAGAGGTATTCTGATTGTTGTTGCAATGCATTTTTCTGGGAAATCTCCCTGCTGTTACAGCTAGGCTGCTACTATTTAGTTGAGCTAGTTCAGCTACCCCAGCACTTCACTATCTAGTAGCTGAGAGCTCAAAAGTAATAGCTGTGAATGCTATGAAGAAAACTGAATATATAGTTTAAATAATTCTCATCCCTGAGAGAATGTTTTTCTTTTATTTCTTTCAATATTTAGATTTAGGTATTTCTGTGACAATTTCAATATGTATTTTCATTATTTTCCAGTTAGGTAAAAATTACTGAGAGGGCTTTCACATCTTCTCTTACCTTATAAAGGATTACTTAGGTTTCAAAACTTTAAATACCTGCGTTCTTGAATAAACACTACAATTCCCTTCATAAAAGCACTTGTATTTAACCTTTCTCAACATTTATTAGGCTGAAACACAGGTGTGACAGTGCCTTCTTTTTAACTATGTAAGTATGTTCATATCTTGTGTACCTTAATAGAAGGTACACAATGGAATGTGATTATAATATTCTGTTATTTCAAGAGAAGCCTCACAAAGTTTGTCATTTTTCTACATGGATAATATTATCAAAATCTGTTTCTCAGTTTCATAGGGGTTTTGGAAGCAGGAGAAGAGATTTTGTCACCACATATAATGAGAAGTGTTTTCAGCAGTCATTATTATTATCATGCATTCCCTGAAACAGCACCTGTCCTATTTATATGACTGGATCATGGTCATTGCTAAAAATATGTTGATTATATTGTCAAAGTGAGAGCTGTGGCATTAGTTCTGTTTTATATTTCTGCATGTGTATGTGTTAAAAGTTGCAGCAATTGAGTACATTTTGTTTGTTAGCAACTACATGGTGTTAGCAACCTGTGAGCTGTATTTTGGCTTTAAAATAATCTATTTAATTTCCTTATTCTTTCACATTCCTCTTATTTCAAAATAGCAATGTTTTCTTTTTCCATGGCTAAAATAAGAAATGTGTGCAGATGTTCCCATTCAAGCAGAGTTGTTTGGGTTAATTTGAAAAAGTGAGAAGTGAAGTATTTTTAATAGAACTGTCATGGACAAGGTCTGAGGAAGTCCTTTTCCTTGCTTTTGTTGTGCAGAGTAGCTGATTATCCCATAAAGGTTCTTATCAGCTAGTCCAGAGAGAAAGGCAAACTGTGCTCTCTTCACTTGCCAAACAAGTGCCTGGTGTCTTTGAGATGTCCTTGAACCCAAGATATCCCTACCTGGCTGAAAGGTTGAGACATGAGGCTCTCAGGTGATGCATGCACTGAATACACTGGGCAGTGGGCAGGCACTGGGTACTGCTGGGTAGGTGGCTGAACTGAACTCCTGTTACATTGGTTTTTACTCCTTGAGAACGTGATGATGTTCTGGCTTTTTTTTTTTTCCCTATCTTTCTGGTATCAAGGTAATAAAGCAGTAACTCCATGGAATGTAGATGGAGCTTTGCTCTCTTTAATTATCTAGATAGCAAAAGTCAACCTGTAAAATGGAAGGTCACAGAATAATATGTAACAAGAGTAGTGAAATCCCTGAGGGCTGTCACTTCTTGCAGATGGAACTAATATCTCAGTGGTGTCAATAAATACTATTCATTGATGGTTCACTTCTCACATGGTCTCTTGTCCACCTGAGGCCAGCATTGCTCTGAAATTGGGTTCATCTGGGTGTGAACTTTTCTGCAGACACTAACAGTGATAGCAGGACTTGTGCTGTGGGACAATAGTGATCATGACAGTTCTGCCATTATTTATTCCTCCCTTTGCTTGTAGCACTAAAAAATCCCTGTGAATGACTGGAAATGTGAGTGTCAGAGGACTGAACACCAGAGAAAGTGGGAAGATTAAATGGTATCTAACTCACAGTGCAGCTGGATGGATAATGTTTACAGCAGTCCATTCATTAGAGGCCAAGAAAATGTTTACATCACTTTAACTATTTTTTCACTGATTGTCAGTGCTTGGTAACTATGTCATGCCTGTGGACTATTTCAGGGTGTGCCATAAGGTAAAAAAGGAATTCCCTGTGCCTTTAACAGCTAACTGCAGCATGTAACAACATGAATCTGTTTGTGTGAATCCAGCACGTCCAGGCTTGTCACAGCCACCTTAATGCCTTTTCAATAACACTGTAATTTCTTCAAACAAAAGCCTTTGCAATTTGAACAGAAATATGACTGGCACACAGGCTGTGTTACTGAGTGCACAGGACAGCCTGACCCAGTCATAGCTCCAAGGTCCAGCCTTCTCACCTATACACTGTATTTTCCTGTTGAGCAGCATGTTTGTTCTGAAGGTTTAGGTTTCTTTGGAAAATTTAACTTTTTTGTTTTCCTGAAGCTTGAGTTGTTATTTAAAGACTAGTCCTCCAATTTTCTTTTCAGAAGAAAATTACTGCCCTTCTTTTTTTTCAATGACCTGAGACTAACTGCAGATTATAGCCTCTCTGTACTGATTTGTGCCATAAAAACATGGTTCCCAAAAGAAAGAAGGTAATTCTTTACCTTAAGCAACAAACACCTTGTGTTAGGCAAAAATACCAACATTATTTAGCATCATCAACCTGTACCTGCTGGATCACTGCACTGGAGTAACAGTTATGGATGATGGAGAGCATCTCTGAAGATCACCCGGTCCAACTCCTTACTTAGAGCAGGATCACCTACAACAGCTTGCTCAGGGTCATGTTTGGCTTTCAATATTTCCAAAGATTAAGAAATCAGAACTTCTCTGTGCAACCATTCTAATGCCCTACCCTCATGGTAAAACTATGTTTTAAAAGGAATTTTGTGTATCTCAATTTGTGCTTTTTGCCTCCTGTCCTAGTGGATAGCAGTGCTTATATTTAAAAATAAGAACCTAAGAATTTAGCTGTTTCTGTTTGGAATTATGGTATCCTTTTGTAAAATTTCATTAAGTCAGGAGCTAGAAAAGAAAGGACATTTTTGTTTTTCCCGCAAGATGTTTCCCACTTGCTTATTTGAAGTGCTGAGTCCTGCAGTGCTGCAGGCTGGGAAGCTGAAAAAGGACCTGACGGTGTCAGTCAGCAGCAGCTGACCAGGACCCAGCTGTGCCCAGGAGGACAAGAAGGCCAAAGGCACCTGGTCTGCACCAGCCTTGGTGTGGCAGCAGGGCCAGGGCAGTGATTTTCCCCTGTGCTGGGCATGTCTGAGGCCATACCTCAAATCCTGGGTTTAGTTCTGGGCCACTCATGACAAAAAAGAAATTGAAGGGCTGGAGCGTGTCCAGAGAAAGGAACAGAGCTGGGGAAGGGTCTGGAGCACAAGTCTGATGAGGAGCAGCTGGGGAGCTTGGCTCTTGCTTTCCAAACTCCCTGAAAGGAAGGTGGAGCCAGGTGGGGGTCAGACTCTGCTCCCATGTAACAAGTGACAGGATGAGAGAAAATTCCTCAAGTTGTGCCAGTGGAGGTTTAGATTGGATATTAGGAATTTCTTTTTTTTTTTATCATGGAGAGGATTGCCAGGCACTGGAACAGGCTTCTCAGGGAAGTGGAGTCACCATCCTTGGTCATCCAAAAATGTGTGGATGTGGCACTTGAGAACCTGGTTTAATGGTGAACATGGTGGTGGTGCTGGGTTGACAGTTGGACTTGATGATCTTCAGTGTTGTTTCCAACCTTACCAACTGTGTGATTCTGTGGTTCTCTGATTTCCAAGCCAAGAATGAAGACTGACAACTCCAACTTGGTGGCACAACCAACTCTAGTTCCCTACTGACTCCTCGAGTAGAGCTGAACTGCTGTGGAACACAGACCATGCTCCTCTCAGGGACAGTGAGACTCATCTTTGTGTCTCTGGGAAAATCACACTTCTTCCTAATGAGTTGGCTTTTCTCTTGTTTTATGAAGAATTCTGATATCTGTTGAGAAAATTCTGTGTATTAATGTATTCTGTGTATTAATGTATTATGTGTATTAATGGTTCATAACATAAAGTGACAAGAAAATCTAACTTTAAGCATGCATAATTTGAAGAGAGCAGAACCATATGGATGACCAGTCAGAAGTTAGAGGTTAATCTGGTGTTTTGCTGAGCAGAACTGAGCATTTCTTACTACACTCATAATATAAAGATAAAAACAACAGCATATGCAGTTTTGGGCAAATATTTTGGTTAGATATTTGTAAGCATAACTGGGTGTCCAGATAGCTCTTAGCAATGGAAACCAGTTAGGCTTCTAACTGACTCCCATACAGCGCATAAGGATGGTGTTAACCATATCTTCTCCACCAAGGTTTGCAGGTAGTAAGGTAAATTCAGGCTGAAGGCAGATGGCAGGTAGAATTCTCCATATGGAAACAAAATTATAGTAGTTTGGTTTTTTAATGTCATTTTAGCCTTTAAAAATATTGTAAGTAATAAATGGAATGGAAGTAAGCAAATATTATCTTGGTCTTATGAATAAGCTTAGAAAAAGGTTGAGTGACTCATAATCCATCTTTTAAATAGTGTTAACTGAGCAACCTGAGCAAGGAAAAGATCCAAGAACTATTTTCAGAGTTTTCCAGTCCTGGCAGATTTACAGACCACGATGCTGAAGTTGACATGTACACAGCAGGAAATGACTCATGGGGCACCAATATCCTAACGAGATACCTGTTTTGATAATTAAAATGAAATTAAAGGTTGTTTATTCCTGCAAATAGTCTTGAGATAGCTTACAAGTACAATTAAGTATAGAAACACAAGTCTGGAATACCAAGTGATGTGTCCTCCTGCTCTCAGTCTTACCTAAGCTGTCCCTAACAGATGCTTCTTTGGAAACATTCAGTGATGCCATTCAGCACCTATACCAATTAGTCTCTGTCAATGCTTAATTATCATCCTAAGACAATGTTTTCCTCTAGTAAAATTCTGTTGCTCTGAATTATGCTATTTTCTTTTTCATAGACAAGACCTTTATGTATGTGGAAGACACAGATCAAATTTCCTTCAGTCTTTGCTTTCTTTTACTAAACAGATCCTTCAGCTTGCCTTCAAGCTTGAGGAAGCTTCATGATTTCTAAATGCTGAGTGGGTTTTTTTTTGTTTGTTTGTTTGGTTTTTTTTGGTTTTGTTTTGGTTTTTTGGGGTTTTTTTTGGTTTTTAGGGGTGGTTTTTATGACATTTTCCAGTTTTTCTCCAGTTAATTTATAGAATTCTTAAGCTTCAGTTTGGAGGTACAGGTAGTGCAAATAGCAGTGCCAATTGTAGTAAAAGTGCAGTGCTTGCAGTGCAATTTTACTACAGCAAGTGCCTCTTTGATGCATCATTTATCCAACTCTCAGAACATTTTATCTGCTCTATTTTAACATATTTTTGAATCCTTTAATGTTTATATGGTTCCTCCAGTCCTGATGTTTTCCCAATAGATGCTTCAGTGACAATTTCAACCACCTGTTAATTGCCCATTTGTAAGCAGGTATAATACAGTAGTACTGCACAGTTTGCAGCTGCCATTGGACTTGAAGAGCGTTAGGTTTCCCTTCTGTGAGAATTTAGGTTTCTCTTAGTGGTATGATCAGACTCTGATCACCTCTCACTGAAAACAGCATGTTTTTGGAGTCAGAGAACTGCTCTGACATAAATCTAGTGTGAAGGACACTCTCTGCAAAGCTTTTGCTCTGCTAACTCAGAAAGCAGGGATACACCTCCAACACCTGCACACCACTGTGGCTTTTATGGCTCCCTCCTCCATCCTGTCATGTACCGCAGACTGGTAATCTCTTAAGTCTTCACATATAAACCTAATAGCTCCTAACCCTTATTTCTGAGGAGGAAAACTGCTGAGTCTCTTCACAGCTGGATTTATGCCTATTCGAATTACTCTGTGTGCATGTGTAAAGATTAGTGACGGCCGTTCTGTTACAGATAACACCCCGTCCCTGACTATCAGTCACGAGCAGAACGTGTGTTTCAGCAGCATGGCAGAGCAGTTTGCTTACTCTTTTGGACACAAAGGGTAACAGGGCTTGCTTCCAACCCTTGCTGAGTCTGTGCCTGACTCAGGCACCTGTGGAAAGATCCTTGAATCAATTTTGAGCTGGTGCTCCCATGCCTCCCTCAGTGCGTGGCTCCAGCCACAGCGGTGTCCGGGCACAGCGCAGTAGCGTAGCAACAGCTTCAAAATACAGACCTGTATTATCTAGGAAATAGTCCCTGCACAGTGATTGCAGCAATGGCAAACACAATGTAAACAGTGTAGGTCATACCGAGAGAAAATTAAAACAGGATTTATTTACTCATTTATTTTCCTTCATATATATTTCATCTTGTGATACCCTCTGATATTCTGAAAAAAAGGCTCTTATCCCAGCATGGATTGTTTTTTACTTTTGAAATATCTCAGTACCTACATTTTTGGAGGGCAAAATGTTTGGATTTGTGGATTGATTGCTTCTTTGCTGGCCTTGAAAACTTATCTTGTGTAGCAGTACTGTCACCTGTTAAATGGATCCTGTCCAAAACAGAGAAATTCATATTATTTCAAATTTATTATTTCAGAAATAACTAAAGAGCAGCTCTACTGAGAGTAATATTCTACAAACACAAAATAATGCATAGTCCCTGCAGAGTAACAGGTCATATATATGTCAATTATTTTTGAATCTGCAAGAGGAAAGCAGCATTTCTGCTCTGCTCGTTGTTTTCTTTAGATATCAAGGGTTGGATTTGGCTCATCCAACTGAAAATGCTTCTGTAAGCCATTAACTACACCTCTGCAGGATGTCTAGGCTCTTTCTGCAACAAACAGCTATCTGAAATACCATGGTAGGATGTTAATTCCTGTGTCCAAGTGCAAGCACCCCCTGTTATTTGTTAGACTCCATTCATTGTATGGAGCAGAGCCTAATCCAGTTTTCCAGCCACGGGTATCCCCTCCTGGTTTAGATGTCTAAACGCTTCTTTCCTGGCCTCCAGATGCATCTGCAGGCCATGGGTGTCCCACAGATCCTGTCTCACATATATTTCTGGATTTCCTCAGCCATCTTATCAAATGCTGCTGGATATCTAGGCTTAGGTAACTGCATCAAGCCATAAACTTTCACTGAAAACAATGTCATGGTCACCTGAAGTTAAATAAACTGAATACCACCAGTGACAGTTTAAACACAAATCTTGGACAGCTAGGTTAGCCTACAAGTGAATTCTGGTAATGGACATCTTTGTCCATTACCAGAAATAAACTTTGGATTGATTAATTTCTTTTTTCAGGATATGTAATTTCCCTTTTTGTTTCAGTATCCCCACTCAGCAACAACTCAAGTGCAGTAGTGATCAAACAGTGCAATGTTGGACACTCCCTTCACTTTAAAGTCTAAATTACCTGATAAAATAATCTAATACATGTTATCATCTTTCCAAGACTGAGATCCAGAACTCCTCCTTTAACTTTAGTCAAATTTTATCCATTTTTTAACAGTAATCCCCATTTATGTGTCTTTCAACTGCATTTGTTTTAGACTTACATTTTATTTCAGACACCACAGAAGAAGAGAGAAGCCAACTGAATATACTAAATTTGAATTCCTTGGTACCGCTTCAAACACAGCTTAAGATTTTAATTGGGAAAAGAAAAATTGTTTGTTTTTTTGGGTCATTAGACCCTGCATTGAAGGCAAATTTTCCACTGTTCTGCCACTGTATTTACCAGTTCATTTAGAATTATTCAATGTCCTCTCATAACTTTGTTTGTGGATGAAAAGAAATATATAAATATTTTTATGTATTTGTGGCAATGTAAAAAATATTTACCACTTCTTTGTGGGAAATGTTATGAGCCTGTATGAAACTGCCTTCTGTGGCAGAAGAAAAGGAGGAAGTGTGTTCACTCTAAAGTTAGTTATTTATTTGTCATCTGCAGGTATGATTTTTGTATTTAGATGGCTAGATGATCTTTTTCATATCAATTAATGAAACAATTGTAGGTGAATTTTTACTGTTGGCACGTCTCTGATAATGTAAGCTGTCAGTGACATTCATGATGTTACAATGACATGCTCAGGGATAGATGGGAAGTGAATTTGTGAGTGCAGAGGTCTGGTTTCAGGACATTCAGCAGTGTTCAAAACCAGGATTTTGATTCACAAGTTAATTGATTTTCTGTTGCAGGCTCCATGCAGGTGTTAATGAAGTAAAACTTGAGAACATCTTCTGAGAGAAAACCATTATCTTCCTGCTTATTTGTTTATAACAGATGAGGCACAGAAAGGTAGAAATCTGCACACTGACCAAGATGGTTTCTTTGGGGATTCTAGGTAATCTGAAAAAGAAATTCATGGGACTGGATGTGACTTTTTGGGACATGAAATCAAGTATTTTGTTACAGACAGCCTCATCATGTAATACTTTGTTCATAAAGTGATCAAGGTCTATTTAGAAACTAATACTATCATTATTCATTTTGGAAATCTGTTTCAGAATATCACTGCTCTAAAGGTTTGACAATATCCAAATTACCTTTGTTTATGTGCAGCTAAAATATCCTTTCTCTTGTGCCAGCATGGTCCATTAGTATTCATTTAGCTCTTTTAAAAATCAGTTTAGGCTTTGGCAACCTCAGATGTTTTGGGGCTAAACCAGCCAATCCTTTTTGTCTCCATTTCTGCCAGTTGTCATAGTAATCTCCTTCTGCACATATCTTCTTTTCACAAAGGTGCCTTTTTTTCACAGCTGCATCTTGTCTCAGGTTGCTTCTGCTTTTATAGCTAAACTAAACAAGCAGCAACAAGATTCTTTTAATAACCTCCTGTTTTAAGATACCTATGATTGTTGGAGTAAACAAATTCTATTTGAGGTGAAATGTCTGTGCTGCTGCGCTTTGGGAGATCTCAACACTGGTGTCCCTGTAGCTTGAGGGCTGGTTGAGAAGCAGATGGAAGGTGTGGAAGATTTGCATCTGAAAATATAGGTATTGAATTGTTCTTCAGACCTCTGCTTACATGTATTTGTACCTTTTTGGATTAATTTTAAAATCTGTTTGATTCAGAATCTGACCAGCTGAAGTGTGTTATATTTGCCCACATTTATACTTGATCTATAGTTCATCCTTAGCTGTAACATTGATACTTTGGGTGGCCCATCATTGCAAGAGAGTGAGTCTCTGTTAGCCAGAAATGGCCAGTGAGGTGTCCAGATAATACTGGCAATATTGAGTAAACAGAAATAATTTAAAACTTAATAATTGAATACTTAAATACTTTAAGTTAAATTAATTAAATCATAAAAAACTTATAAAGTTTTTATTTTTTCTTAATGCCATCAGAAATTCTTCCTAATTTTAATGCACATTTTTCTCACCATTTCAAATTAATTTCTCAAAGCCTAAAGATACCACAAGGTCATATTTGCACGAAAAGTTACTAAAAGAATATACTGGACAAAGGTCCAGTGTCAAAAATGTGTTATACACCATGTGCCCTGTTTTGAAGAGGCACCAATGTCTTCCCTTTCTTTGGTAATCACATGGATTTGTAAATAATCACAGTAAGTAGTTTCCAGTTACACAGTACATAGTTACACGGTGACATAAAAACCACCTCCTTTGTAAAAACACCAGCGATTGATTTATATGTATATCGTACTGAATAACCGAATCACTTATTTGACTTCACGAGGCCCCTTAAATTCACGAATTTTCACCAAATATGGGCAGGATGCTTATCTGTTGAGTCAGTAATTTCCTCACGGTCCTAACGCGTGTCCTTGGTGCGCTGGCGCCTTGCAGGAGCCCGTGTCAAGAGCAGCCCAAGCGCAGAGCAGCACATTCAGTGCCCGGGCTCCTCCCTGGGAGGCTGCTGCAGTGAAGTTTGGCCGGAGCGGAGTTTGTGCGGCCCCGGGCGCGGATTGGCCCCGCACCCGCGGCTGATAACAGCTAAAAATAGCCCCGGTATAAAAGCTCGGCCGGCAGCTCAGCCACCCTGGCATTCCCTCCTCGACTGCCAGCCGGGGAGGAGGCCGTGCTTTCCAAATCCCTGCGAGGATGTGAGCAAAGAACACTCTGCTGCCTAATTCCACTTAACAATTAACTTGTCAAGACTGGACTGTGTGACTCATGGGGATGGTGACCAAGTACATTTTATGTAAAAAAAAGAAAAAGGAAAAGAAACAGACTGAAGGCCAAGATTTTCCAAGCAGAGTGTGACAGGTGGGCTGGTGGAATGTCTTTGGAAGTTTGCCTGTAGAATACTGAGTACAGGAATGTTGTACTTGTATATATATTCACCTAATCACCTGTATGGAGAGCGTACTCCATGATAATGGAGTTCTGAACACTTGGGAAAACAAATGTATTTTCATTTGACAATGGTTTGACTAAGCTGACATTGAGGAGTTCAGGAGTCTATTCTTAGCTTGCTGTTGATTCTGGGGAAATTGGGTCATTTCCTTGAATTTTTGTTCACTTTCAAGCTTTTGTTTTAAGATGTAGCCTGGGGGATAAGTGAGTTCAGTGGCTGTGTGCATTGCAAGATAAATCTTTGGATGTCTGGAGTCCTTTGGATGAATAAAGAAGACACCAGTGTTGAAAAGCTCCATTTTTAAATTCTGGCACAAACTACACTGACTTGAAAACAGGGTGTAAATGGGGAAAGAATTACGAAGCATTAAAAATCAGTGGCACTATCAGCCCTATCAATAGTAAACTGTTCCCACATATATTACTTCCAGTGGCTTTGAGTCTTCTGATTTTATGAAGCTTTGCAAGATGAAGTTTGTGTGTGTGGATTCCTCTTCCTTTTCATCACATCCTTTTTGTTTGTTTGTTTGCAATAATACAGTGCAAGGTTTGTAATATCTTGGGAGAGTAATAGATGACCTGGCTAACTTGCTTTCAGTTTTGATTCTATATATACTATATACTTCTAGTATACTCTATATACTAAAAACAACTATATTTTTAGTTATCTATAAAGGGATATCAATTACTTTTTAATTTGCTGTTTAATTGCTAGATCTCTCATGGCATATGAGATAATGGCAGAGCATGTTGCTTTGATAATTCTGTAGCCTAAAGTTATCTTCTTCTGGTCAGGAGACCCAGCATGGTCAGAGATGATAGAAACTCCCTCACAGTGACTTCCACCTAGTCAAGATGCAGAGCTGAGAGGAGTCAAACCTCACAACACACACAATTCATCCTTCTGAACTCTGCTTTTTCTCTCTGAAGGTCAGTTTTTTGCATGAACCTGTAGTCAGGACTTAACTGGAGAGTCTCTGCTTGCTGCCATCCTCTGCAGAAGAATTTAGTTTTCTCTCAACATCATGAGATACATTTATATATATTTATTAATTAGTCTGGTATGAACTCTGACTTGCTGCTTGGCTAGAAATGGGTAGAAGTTGCTAATAATGAGTAAAGGGGTCCATATCTTATTAGAACTTTTCCAACTGATGCAGGTCTCACAGGAAAACCTAGTTCATTTTCTACAGAATTGCATCAGAGTTGTCAGCAAGGTCAGGGCAGTGAGACTGCAAAGACAAACTGCTCTTTGACATTTTGGTGGTCTGTGAGGTTGCTCCCATGTGCTGCCGCCGGTGGCCAAGGGTCCACACCTTTCTTAGAAAAGTGATACCTGCTACATGCTCTGTGAAAATTTGTGATTCTGGAAAAAGATGGAAAATTTTCATAACAGCTTAAGGTGATGCACTAAGGCAAGTGAGCTGGCAAACTTTGTGGAAACTTTATCACAGAAGAAGTACCAAAAGGTGAAATGAAAAATGAATGAAGGCAATTTATTAAGGAGAATGGAAGAGTTCTTCAGTTCACTGTGAGGCTCAAGGTCAGCCAGCTGCATTAACCCAGGTGAGCAGCACTGCCATTGACTGGAGGCATCACCATTGCAGAGGCTAAACTTTGCTGCCACAGTGGCATGTGAGGATGTTGAGCCCTGCTACTTCACACTGATCCATTGTGAGTTCATCAGGAAGCAAAAATCCAGAGGCCCTTTTCTTAAGCCAAACAGTACATGCACCACAGAGGATTCTGAAGTCCATGGTGCAGATCCATGCACATAACCTGCCATGCAGGTGCTGATGCCAGTGTGTGAACCCATGGGGACTATCTTGAGTCATGAGTAATTTCAAACAGATCTGCTGAAGGCTTCAAATTTTAGAAATAAAGTGCATCAGAACATAGTAATTCAACTTTCAGCCAAATTGTTTGCTAAACAACAGTGTGAAACACTAATGTGCCCAATTAAATCAGCAGCAACTATGCATTGTTTGAGCTTTATTTACTGGGAGGAATTGAAGCCTAGCCTGAGATGTGCATGAGTTGTACATGCCATTTTGAACACTTTCTGTAAATAATAATTCATAAATCAAGATTAAAGTAGTGTGTTGTGTGCTGGTCTATTGTTTGGGGGGGGGATTTAATCCTAGTTTGCATGTTCATTCTTCAAATCATATTATTCTAGACTTAATTTATGATAAGAAGCATGCAAAGAAGTAAACAGAAACAATCTAAATCATGTAAGATGAACTCCTGTAAAATATGACAGGAATAGGCATTACTTACTCTGTTGCAGATTTGGAAGTAAAATCATATCATTTTAGTTCTATGACAGTAGTGATTCAACAGGAATGGGTACATCACAATTACCTGGTGCTGTTTTTCTATACTACACTTGACAGGATGGAGAATTCATTTTGAAGAGCAAGGGCAGAGGATTTCTACATTTCTCCTTTCATCAGCTGCATTATCCATATAGCCCACAGTTTGGGACAATCTGTCATGCTGTCCATTGTATCTCCTACAATACCAGTTTCCAGAGCAGTCTCAGTCCTGGTTGGAGGTATCTTTTGTCTTTAATTTAAATGCCAGTTTTGAAATGATAGTAAAATAAACCACTGCCCTCTAGAAGCCTCTGTACTGAATGCAGCATTAGGAGATGACTTTGTACCTTTTCAGAGCCACTTCCTTACAAATGGGTACCTGAGGCTGTCTCAATATGAGCACTGAGATCATTATCCATTATGAAATCCCTCTTCACACTAAACAGCAGCAGGTTTTCTCTTGAAGGTGTTAATGCTTATTAATGTTACAGCAAAGTTTGATGCTGTATCCATGTGAAAACATAATTATATAAAAATAATTCCATGGTATTAGACTAGAACTTTGCAAAACTCCAGTCTGAATGGATTCAGTCTGCTAAACAGAAGAGTTTCAGGAGGATAATTTTAGAGCTTAAATACTGCTTTTAAATAAATAGATAAAGGAGAGCTGCTATAGCTCATGGCTGTGATGGATCATAATATCTCAGGGTGGATATAGTTTGGGTTATCTCAAACTGGCCAGTTCACGGAGGGCAAAGTTTTCTGGTCTAGGCTTTTCCATTCCATCCCATTTATGAGGACTTCCAGGCTACACAGCTGGTTTTGTATGCCTTGATGTCTTTTCTTCCATTACCTTCAGTGTGGGAAAATTTAAAAAAAGGAACAAAACCACAGTTCTTCCATCAAACCAACATATTTTCAGGTACTGTACACCTTAAAAGTTGAGGGAAAGAATCTAATCATGCTATTGGCATAAGGCTGATGAGAAGAGCTTTGTATGTCCTTGCATGTCTTGTAAATTTTGGGAGGGGAACCTCCTGTCTGGCCCTAAATATCTGAGACAAATCTTTTGACTTTTCTGAAATTCAGACAAAAAATAGATAGTGACACATTGTAACTCACAGGAAAATAAAAATTACTGGATTGAGTCATTGCAGTTGTTAGCTTGTTAAGTGTGTTGCATATCAAAACTACTAGCATCCAATAAGTGCAGTTGCAAATTGCCAGTAATTCAAGACTGTCTCTGGAAGAGATGTTTCCATAACCCATTCAAACCACCCTGGCTGCTGCTTAGGTGTGGGATTTTTTGGCAAATAAGCAGTTAAATAACTCCCTGGGAAAAATCATAGCCCCAAATGCTACATACTGCAATTACTGCAATGTTTACTGCATTTACTACAGCTGCACCAAGTTTTTAGTTCTTTTCATCACAACAGTGAAAAACCACCTGTATCCTATAAAACTCACCATACCTGCTCTCATGGAGTGAGCTGGATGGAAGCACTGGGGGATGGATGTGCTTTGTGCTCTGATCCCTCTGGGTAACGCAGCGGTCTGCTGGAGAACTGCATGATAGAGTTACATTCTGGATGCTTGGCCTCTGCTTCACCCCCTTAGGACAAATCTTTGCTGGGAGTGAAGCTTGGATCAGGCCTGTGAAAGCTGATAGTGCATCAGGGCTCACCTACAATAGAGGTCTTACGTGGGGATGTGGCCGTTCCTTTTCTGAAGCTGTCCTCTTCTTTTATTAATGGGATGATGTGCTCATATTCATTTCTATATCTCATAAACCTCAAACTATAATGACTTGACTTATGAGGAGTTCATAATTCAGTGTCTAATGTTCTTGTGTGTAACTCAAAGCCTCTGCTACTTCTGACTTGTGAGAAAATGATAGGCCAAACTAAGTGACTCATTCTTTGCAGTAAAATGAGAGTGTACTAATTATTTATCAGTGTCTTACCCTTAAATTGGCTGAAGAAAGACCTGATTTCATAACACACAAAAGAGCTGTGTAGACATTAAAAACCATTATAGTCAGAAATGTTCCACCCAGATGTAAGTGATAAGTCAGTTTTATATGACAGAAAAGCAGTAAATGCATGAATAGATTCATAAAATAGTGCATATATATATATATTTACATACACATACATATATATTTCCTTCTACTCACTGCCTTCGACAATGTTTATCCTAAATTCAGCCTTTAGAATCTCTTTTAAAAAAAACAGCATTATGTGAACAAGTTATGTTGTCCAATATGTTTGGTTTCTTCTAGAGATTCTGTGGGGGTATTTTGGTAAAGCAGAGGTGTTTGGTTTTTTTTTTGAGGTGGGCTGGCTTATTCTTTCTGTGGATATCTAAAAGCACAGCTGAAACACCAGATGTGTGGTATTCACTCCTCAACTTCTGTAGCCTCTGTGCACCCCAGATCAGGTCCTGGGACAGAGGGTGAGGTGGAAGCAAATGGGGAAGGCACCTTCCAGTGGCAGCATTTCCCAGAAACACTCTGAGGCAGGTGGGATCTGGCCCATTCCTGCAGCAGTTCACATCTGGGTTAGGATGGAAATGGCTGCTTTGCTCCCTTTGTATTGCTAAGTTTCCCTTCTGCTTTGCTGAGCCTCAGCACAATAATCTTCATCTGCAAACTAATTATAACACACCACTAAACCCAGACAGAAATTGGGAGGGAAGGATTTGAATGTTTTGACATGTTGAGTCTCTACTGAAATTGCTACATCTAGAGTTTGACTTTCAGAAGCACAAGGCATGCACAGCCTCAGGAGTGAGGGATGGCACATGCACAGGAATCCTGCACTAAAGCCATAGATTTCTTTTACTCAAAGATTACTGCAGGATTTTCCTGACCATTACATGTTTATCTCATTACCCTGGGCTCAGTGGAAAAAATTAGACACTTCTAGGGCATATTTTTTCATTCTAAAATAGACATCTAAATAGGTCACATGCATCATAACTTGTAAGTGCTGATATTCTGAAAGCTGATTTTATTTCTACCCTTTGGTTTAGCATTAGCAGCATTACCTCATTACTGTGCTCATAGCTGGCAGTATTTTCTCTTCCAATAGAGATGGTCCTGTGATATAACTTGTTCAAACCACTTGCCTGTATCAAAACAATGTTTTCAGTGTGGCAGGAGCCACAGGTAATCTCAGTGAAGATGACCTGTTTCCCATTGTTCCCAGGAACCCTCATTAAAGAGAAATTATGTCACCACAAGGTGCTAGAGCAAAACAATTTTTCAGCAAAACCCAAAAGCTTATAATTGTATAGTTAATAATGCATTGTTTAGGGAAGCTTTTTAGAGATACGGTGATTACTCTTAAGTTTTTGGCAGACTTTTATAACTGTAATGCATAATTACAATGCAATGATTCTTTCTGCCACATGTAAGTACACTCAGCCCATGTCCTTGGAAACTTGCCGGTAGGCCTAGGAGCAATTGTACTCTAAACGTTTGGTAATTAATGTGTGTACTCCAAAAATTACATGTAAAAATTTGAAATCAAAGGAGTAATAATACTTAATTCTCTTATAGTTAACCTTCCAGTTATTTGAATGAGTGCTAATTAGATCTAAAACCCATAAGCATACTTTTACAGTCCTTATAATGAGGATGATGTTCTAATTACAGTTGCAACAGCATGATGAGATTTACTCGTTAACCATTTCAGTCCTTCATGTAGTGCACATGAATCGGCTGTTGTGGGAAAATTCCCACAGAACTACCCAAAGGTGGTGTTGGCTGTGACTGCTCTGGAGCTGTGTCAAATGCCTAGAGGTCACAGAGAGAACTGGAGATCACCACAGAAACACACAGCTAAGAGCACTTTGAGGAGAGGTGAGTGTTTGATGATGTCAAAATCCTCCCTAAAAGACTTCTCTGTGTCACAAGGGGAAGGTAAAACTGCTCGTGTCTGGCAGCTCGAGCTGCCAGCAACCTGTGAGCCAGAGCTTTGGCAGTCCTGAAACAAGATCAGGGGCAGAAGTGCAGGAAGAGACTTCCCAAGGGCAGGAGGACACAAAGTCCCCCAGGCAGGGGTGGGGAGCAGGAGGAGGTGCCACTGACCCTTTCACCTGTGTCCACTGGCCCCTCCTGTGCCAGCACACCCTCCCTTCGTGCCTTTTGGCTGTGTCAGGACTTTCTATAGGTGCCACCTCATGCTCAGGGCTGCTGTGCGGTGCCCTCTGAGTCACTCAAGGAATGCAGGGGGAAGGAAAGGGAGTAGGGATGACAGCAGCAGGGCTGAGGCCCTTGATACTGTTCTCCCATGCTCCACCCAGCAAATCATTGCTCTGCTGTCTCCCCTCTACAACCAGCACTCCGAGGGGCACGCTGAAAAATTGTTATAGGACCCAAACATTCCCATTCCTCTGCTCCTGAGCTCCATCAGCCGTGGTCACATCACCAGTGCTGCTCTTACAAGAGTGTTCAGTATTGGCTTCTGTACCACTTTGTACCACACACGTGGTGGGGGGCTGCTGAGGAAAAGCTCTCTTTTTCTTCCCATTCCTTGACTGATCCAACAGCCAGTGCATAGGCTCTTTTTCTCTTACCTTTCTTAGTAATGACAATATTAGGATTTTGAACAGCTAGAGGCAGGACAAACACCCTTCAGTAAAGCAGAAAAAAACATGACTGTTGCTTGAAGCAACGAAACCAGCCCTGCTGCAGGACTTCCTTCTTCCCTGTCACTGGTGCTCCCAGCTGCAGAATAAGGGAGGGAACAACAGAAATGCTGAAAACAGGGAAGAACAGAATTATTTGCTCAGAGACTGATCCTGCCGTAGGTACCAGGAGCTTGTCTCCTCCCCTGTGAGTTTAACCCCACCCTCTGGTTTTTTTATGCTCTGGGCTATTTTGGGCAGGCAGCGAGGGCTACAGCTCTGACAGATGAGGATACTGTACCAGAGCACAGCAGCACTTGTTGCTCTGAAGAACTATCGTAACAGGGACTCCTCCTCTGCTGCCTGCCTTCTCTTAATTGTTATTAATTTAATAACCTGAAAACTTGTTTACTCCACTGCTTTCGAGCTTTATCACTACAAATGATGTTTTAAGAGCTTTGTGAGAGCGGTTCAGAAGGGAAACTTACACGCTGTGCAATTGAAACCTCCTTTTGCCTCTTAATATCAAGAGATCAGCTGGGTAGCCTTGGGGGTGAAAAATGACAGACTCTGTTGCTGCTAATGGGGAAGGAAAGGACCCTGAAATTGAGCTCTTTGTGAAGGTAAGTTGCGCTGTGAACTAGACACTGGTGTGACTCTCAGATCGGCTCAGCTTCTACTGAATAATCAAACTTTAATTTTCTGGTGCTGAGCGGAAGCGGTGCTGTGACAGCCTGTTATCTTTTGCACACATGCTCACTCTGCTTTCTTCTTCGTGACATTAGAATTAGGTAATGTTGTGGAGGGAGAGCCAGAGTTCCTGTGTTTTATTGTTAATTCTCTCCTCATGAGTTTCTTCTGTTATTCTTAGCCTGCTGCCTGCAATGTACTGTGTCCTAACTTTAGACTTCAGGCTGTAGGCTTCAGGTTTTGCTCTATGAATCCTGACTTTCTTTTCCATTTTTGGGAAGAACTGGGGGGTAGCAGGATTTTGTACATCAGTAGAGGTTGTCATGTCTGAAATGTTGATGGACCATAAAACAATAAGGATTGAGAGAACCTGTCAGTCTTCTGATTATTTACTGCAATACTTCCTTTTTAAACTAATGGAAATGAAATCCGTTTTTACCATCAGTTTCCTCAGCCTGAAGCTCATTCTGATTTTATAGAAGGGTAACTGAGAACAGAAAGCAATTTAATGAAAATATAGAAAAATGACTACACCTGTTACGTGGTGGGGTTTCAGAATGTTTTGAGTTGTGTATGACTGTTGGTCTTGGGCTGTGAAAACCTTACCATTAAAATCAGTGGCACAGTTGAAACCCATGACACACAACACCTTATTAATGGCAAACTTTGTGCAAACTCTGTCTCAGTGAAGAGCTCAGATTTTTTGATGTTCAGAGTGTTTTAAAGCCTCTACACACACTGAGGCTGAAACCCACTATGCCTGTGTAAAATTATGGAATGGCTTGGTCTGGAAGGGACCTTAAAGATCATCTTGTTGAATTCCCCTGCCATGGGCATCTTCCACTAGACCAGGTTGTTTAAAATCTTGTCCAGCTTGGCCTGGAACACTTGCAGATGTTTGGTCTCTCTGAGCCTAGTCCATTCCTGTAAATCCACTGGATTATTATTAATATGTGGGAGCTACCTCAGACCCTTAGCAAACAGAGCCCTGAATGATTAGGAAAGCAAATTCCAACCCCTCCCTTCTGTCAAGATGAGGGTATGTAATTGCTTTGTACTCCCTGATGGATATTTTGGGCTGTAAGTTGAAATGTCAGCCGCATCCATGATGTGTATACATAGCCTCATCACACATCTTCCAAAACCAGTCAGTTCAGGTCTAGGTGCTCTGACTGAGCTAGCAGTGAGGTCTTTTCTGTAGCAAACAGATTTGACAAGAATTTCAGGTTCATAAGAGCCTTGTAGATCCTTTTTACAGAGACCTTGATGTTCTAAAATGGATGAGCATGAGTCCATACAGCCAGACACCTTACCTCTTACAAGTTGTTTCTACCAAACTTGAGTTTAATGGAGATGTTTATGGGCTAAAAAAAAGGTTTGTGATGTTGTTTGGCACTCTGTCATCAGTCAAATGTGTGCTGCAATGAAAATCTGTAGCTGCTGATTTGTTTTAGTGTTTGCACTATTTCACTGAGGCTGACACAGATGCTTGTGATATGTGGTTCTTTGAATGGTTCAGCTGTTAAAGTGAAGGTCATTGCCCAGATGCACTGTGTGAAGCTCTGGATCCATAAGATACTGGGAAAAATGAGCACTGCGTTAAACCAAGCCATGCCTCCACCTGAAGATTTATAACTCCAGAAAGAACATTTTTAGTAATGTGACTTCCTACATAATGCATATTACAGAATTGCATAGAGACTCACATAAAACTCAGGGCTGGAACAGAAGAATTAATTGGTATCTTCCTGGAGACTTTCCATTTAGGTTGAAAAATAGCAATTCTTGATGTTTTGGAAAGGTGCCATCAATTTAGTTAAAAGTTTAAAAGGTTCTATAGTAAAGTGTGTGACCAGAATATTGAATTATACACCTCAGAAGTTCAAAAATAAAAAGAAAAGAACATCCAAAGGAGAGACAAGCTGAAAGGTGAAAAACAGGAGAATATAAGAGTATCATGAACAGGTGAAAAATTTTCTGGGGGATGACTGCAAAGAATAGGATATTAGTAAGGAGAGATAAACAGGAAGGCTGAACCAGGCTGTAAAGAACAGAAAAGTGATAACTTCTGAAGGATTGTGAGATACTGGGACAAGAGGAAAGTGTAAGTATAGTGGACCACACTTGAGGCAAGTTCTAACAGCAGGGGATGTTGGGATGAATGAGCAATTCCTCATTTGATTTTTATAGAGGTGATACTTCACCCAAGGAAAAGAGCTCTGTCCTGCATCCTTGAAGGAACACACAGAAAATGCAGCGATAAGTGAGAAAATGTAGGGCAGTAGATGTGGCCTGGTGGAAACTGTATCTTCCACAAGCCCCCAAAAACCAGAAAGAGCTGTTTTTTATCAGCCACAGTGTCCCTAATAAAAGCATCTTCTGTCTCAGGTTAAAAAAAGCAAGGTGTTACACAATTGCTCCATTTCACTTTGCTGTTTGTCAACCAGGAGCGCAGGAGCCTGAGACAGACAAGCAGGGAGCAGGGTTGTAACCAAAAGAGCTGCTCTGTAACCTAATGCAGGTTGGCTCAGGATCTCCTGAGCTGCACAGACAGGCTGGGCACCACCAGGACACAGCTGAGCTGCTGTGGCAGACACAGGTTAAGTGGTTATCACACCTATTTGTTATAATCCCCATTGATTTAACTTGTTTTCTAACAGTGTCCTAACCTGGATCTGTGAGGTATTTTTTTGTGAACAAGTGTTTGTTCTTGCAAGGTGCGTGTTTGAGAGCAAATCCCCCCAAATCTGGGGCAGCACACGGAGAGCAATGGTGGGAGTGGTGAGGTCTGCCAGGGAGGTGGTGCTGGTGCTGCCTTGATCAGATGTGCAGCATGTGTCAGCAGGTCTTTGCTGAATGCTGAAACTCTCCAGCAGCAATTCCCTCTCTAAACTTGTTTGACAGGGAACTGGAGGAGGCTGCCACAGAGGAAGGTTTGCTGTGTGGTGGTGTGAGAGGCTGGCGGCAGCGGGAAGGGAACATCGGGAGGTGGTGCTGGCTCTGTGCTTAACCCAGCTTGTTGTAACTCAGGCTAATTTCAGTCTTCTGCGTGCTGGAGAAGCAAAGTGCTTCTGTATAAATGAGTTGCTTCCTGATGGAAGATATATTTTACTTTTCCTGGCAACCTTGCACCTGTATGCATAAGCATGACAAAATGGAAATAGTGCTCTTTTTTCTTAAAGTAATGCAATTAAAAGGAGGACCACAGGACTTTTGTGGCTTCTTTCTGTTTGCAATGGGAACAGGTGTTTGGATGTACTTTCCTTGCCTTTCTGGATTAGAGTAGTATCTAATATTGAAAATTAATTTGAATGGAGATACATTGTACCCATGGAAAACAAGACATGATACAAAGAAGACTGCATTGCTCAGAAGGCAGTTGAGAAAGCAAACAAACCTCACAAGTGGACCAAAGTACGTTTCATCTTTAAAATCTGCTTTAGAAACACTCTATAGCAAGATATGTCTTAATCCATATTTCGAATAGTGAAAAGATGGTGATATGGTGGTAGGAGAATATGTGGTAAGCTGGCAGGAAGCTCCTTCTAGAAGGAATCATTGTTGTGGCACTGATGGATTAATATTAGGGGTATGTTCATCAGTGTCCTGGGCTGCACCAAAATCAGAGGGACCAGTTGGTTGAGGGAGGTGATTCTGCCCCTCCACACCACTCTTTTGAGACCCCACCTGCACTGCTGCATCCAGCTCTGGGCTCCTCAGCAGAAGGAATGAGTCCAGAAGAGGCCACTAAGTTGATCACAGGGCTGTGATCAGCAGCTGTGAAAACAGCTTGGAGAAGAGAAAGCTCCAGGAAAACCTTATAGAACCTTCAGTAGCTAAAGGGGGCAGAGCGGGACCTTCCACAAAGGCACACAGGGTAGAGGGGGATGGCTTTGAGCTAAAGGAGGGTAGGTTTATATTAGATGTTAGGAAGAAATTCTGTATGTAAGGGTGGTGAGGTCCTGGGACAGGTTGCCTGAAATTGTGAATCCCTGACAGTGTTCAAGGCCAGGCTGGATGGAGCTCTGAGTAACCTGGTATTGCTGAAGGTGTCCCTGCCCTTGGCTGGGGAGTTGGAATGACATGGTCTTTAAAGTCCCTTGCAACCCAAACCATTCTAGGATTAGGGGAGCAAGAGCTTTTGCTTTAAAGGTGTAAGGCTTTACTTCTCAGAGGGTTCATCCATGGTCACACTGAACACCCTTCTAGGGAAAATGTGAATGCACTGCAAGTGTGCAAATCAAGAGACCTCAGAGGCCTTGAACTTCCCCAGTCTCTACTTCAGACATTTAACATGTCCCCATCCCAGCTGAGTCCATTGGCATTATGTCTAAAAGTGATGGCAAGATTTTGTACCAAACTTACTGTTCTGAATGAATGGGTCAGTCAGAGAGCCTGGCTGCCAGGACACAGCAGTCATCAACAACAGTGTGCTCCAGCAAAGTCCCGGGAGCTGCTGCTCTCAGGAAGGTGTTACTGCCCCTCTTGTGGACACATTTATCTCAGAAATTATCTCAGGGGGGAGCAAGTTGGGGTTTTTAGTGTGTGTGGGGGGGGTTTATTTTTTATTTATTTTTCTCTGGCTTTTTGTTAGTGCATTTTCTGGATTTTTCAAAAAGGTTTTTCTGCTGAAAGTTGATTTTGAACCAACCTGGGTTTGGATTTTGGTGAAGTGTTGTCACATAGCCTTAAAGGAAGATATAAATAAAAGTGTTACACCTGTTATAAGAAATCATTCCCCACTTAAACACTTTTGTGTTTTTAATATAAGCTAGTCACTCTGATAAGAAAACTGATTTCAGATTTAGAATTTCAGGGTTACCACAACCAGTGCTGGCTTTGCAAACAGTGAGGTAACTCGATAGGAACCTTTTAAACCTTCATAACAAGACAGGCTCTGCAGTGTATTTGATTCATAGACTGCCCTCAAAAAGTATTTTTACTGATGATTAGAAATCAGAATCAGATCTGGAGGGTTCCAAGTTCATTTCTGTTTCTTGAGAAGTGTGGGTATTTCCTGGGTATTATGAGCTCAGCTTGGCTTTCATACAAAATCATTCCTATGTTTAGCAAAACTTTCTAGATAAAGAGGAAATAACAAAGATAAAAAAGGCACAAGGAAGAATAATGATTCTGAAACATCTGGTCCAACCTGTTTGGTGCTCCAAGACTGACAATAACATTTTTTTGTTGCCAAGCCTTTCACATTTTGAAGGAGCCCCAACCACCCTACAAAGCAGATATGTACAGTGTATGCAGTCTTTGACACTTTTCAGCTGTCACCCTGGCAGTGATGGGAGCACAGGCTTGACTTTCTATTTTGAATTTTTACCATTTGGAACTGCCAAGCAGGTGATGGGCACCATGGTTTGTGTCTCTTCAAACTGTCTTTGGTGAGGTAGTGCATGATCAGCAGCCTGAGCCTCTTCTTCCAGCATCCTGGCCTTGTGGTTTGGTGTTAAGGTTACAAAATTTATGAGGTTTACCAGTAGTCTGGACACTAGGGAGGAAAATAATTTTACTAGGTTTGTTTAAACAGCTGTAAATGAGTTTTGAAAGTTCCACACATGGGGATTCGAGTATTTCAGTGTAGTGGTTCAGCTAAGATCTTGTCAAATCAGGAGTGACCAGAGTGACAGATCAGTCACAACTCTACTTCTGACCGGCTTAAATCAGGGAAATTCTATCTGGACTAATTGTTACCTCTCTGAATTTTTTTTATTAAGCATTTTCAATAAAATAATTTAAAAATAGAGGAAAAACATTTATCTTGGCAAGAATTAATTTTGCTTTAAAATTACATCTTTAAAAGAAAATTCAATAAATTGCTGTATAGCTGCCTAGCAAGTGTTTTAAAATTACAAGTTGCTTGTTTTAACTTGTGATGAAGAAAAACAATACTTTAAAGAAGCTTCAGCAGAGTTATACAACCCAGCGTCTGTGTGTCTGTTTTGTCTCTGAGCCTTTGCAGGTTTTGTTTTGCGTCAAGACAAGGGCCTCATTGGTGGGAATATTAGAGACAGGCAGTAAATTGTTTAAGCAGGCCAAGTTTATAAAGTGACTTGGCAGGGATATACTCACTTACCCTGCCACCTTGAACCTAGTCTGGAATGTTTCGAGGATTGCCTGGGAAACTGGTTTTCAACTTAAAGGATTTCCAGCCATGTCTCCTGCCTAGGTTCATGGTCTCATCCTTAGTTTATGGTTAAAGGTGAATGATGACCTGATCTGCCATGGTTTGGGGGTTTTCCTCTATAAACAGCTGTGACTAATTGCTTTTTATTAAACTTGATATTACTGACGTACCTGTTAATTGTGATCAGAACATCTGATTAAAATGAAATGTATTCTAATGCTTTGTTGAATATGCATACCTTCTTTACATGCTTTTATAAATGGGAGCCATTTGAATAAATAAGAAACATTCTGCTTGGGTCATGGCCACAAAAGCGAGTCAGTTTTGTACTGCTGAGTTCAGCAGCAGCAGAATTAGGCCTACCTAAGTGTATTTGAGACCTTGTTTAAACTCCACTTGCTAGCTCCTTCCTTTTTCCCAGCTTTTCTGAGCCACACAGTCGAATTGGGTAAACACTTTAATTTTTAAAGTGTTTTAATTTTACCATGAAGAACTGATGATATTCATAATTATTAATGCTGGTACTTAGAAATAGCCACCAGTGTGCTCTGGGTGCTCTATATTTAGCTGCAGGTTGCTCTTTTCCCATCTCTGGCAGCTCCCATCCCGTCAGGCTCACAGGTTGTGTCGTGGTTCAGCGATGACAGTGGAGCTCCAGTGTCCTCAGGAAACTTTTATTGGCAATCCATGGCTCTGCTGAGGCTAATCCAGAATGGCAAATGTCACTGGGATCGTTTGACATAACATCCCAAAAATACACAGGGACCCTTTCCAAGAGAGCAGGAAGTACGTCTGCCTGTGCTCTGGGGTTTAATGTTGGTATCAACCCACCTGCCTGTGTCAGGTAGAATGTAATGGAAGGCTGTGCAAGGATTGTTTAGAAGACCACATTGATCATCACAGAAACAGTAGCACTTAGTTCTTGTGTGGCACATAATTCTTCAAAATGTGGCAGATACTAGCAAAATAATCCCAGCAGTGCTAAACAGGTAACAGAAACATTATTTTGTTAGGAGGGTTTCCATTTTTCAACTAGGAGATCTGGTAGATTTTTCAAATTACTCCTTTTTAACTGAGTCAGGCAGATATTAAAGGACTGTGCCTTTATGTCTTAGTTTTATACATGAATAATAGAAGGTTTCAGTGATGAACTTTTTTGTTAGCTAAGGTTGACTTAAAGTTAGGAAGAATCAGTTGAGATAAGGAAGGGTTTGGTTTTGTGCTGGATTCAATCAATAAATCTTACATGATGTAGGAAATCAGAGCAGGTACCTAAAATGCTATTGTATGTACTTTGTAAATAGCTTGAAGTGATTTGTTTGACACAGTAAAATATCATGTGGAAATTTCCTTATTCCCTTTCCTTACTGTCTCTGACATGCAATAAAACTCATCTACATGGAATAGCAGGGATATATATGTACATCTGGAGCTATGAGTTAAAAAATCTGGTTTTTGTACGTCTGAGGAGTTTAATCAGCATCATGTATTCCTGGCATGATTTTTTATATTCAGCTTAAGACTTGGAAATTATTACAGTGGAACAGAAAGAAGTAATTCAAACTGTATCCAGCTGTGTTTTGCAGTTCCAAAGCCAGTAATTTTATCTAATAATACCTAAGGGGAGAACTTAATCTAACTGATTGCATTTACAACATGTCACTGCTGTTTGTTACATAACTTGATTGCCAATGCACACATAAATGTAGAATGATGAGTCCATAGCATTTTTTTTCTCTGACTGTCTTAAAGATTCTTTATAAATGAGTATTATTGTGTCCCTCTCAAGAATAATTTCATGACTTACTTTTTAAAGTGTTTATTATTTTACTCTTTTATATGTATCTATATTTTATTAATGATGGTATTCACTGGCTGAAGTGATCTTCCATTATTTAAGTGATCTTTCCATTCTTTGATTTAGAGACTCTGATGCACCACAGAAATGTCATGGGTACAGTGTCATAAGAGGTGCTCAAAAAAGAGATGGGACCACAAAGCCCCTGAGATACAGTTCTCTAACACATCACAGCAAAGCTTTGCCATGTTAAAATGGCCCCAGTGTTGTCAAAATCCAAATCAAGTTTTTTTTGACTTTCCATTCTATGAACAAATGAGTACTTCAGCACTTTATCTTAACAGAAAGCAACAGCACAGCTCCCACCATTCAAACCCTCTGATTTTTATTTTTTTTTCTAATCAAACTGTGAAAAGGTCATGCAATGCAAGTTTTACATGTTTAGCTCAGTAAAATTCTGGTTTCAACCCAAATTCTTGTCAGGATTTCTTTGGTTTTGTGCTTCTCTGCCTCCTTCAGTGACCCAAAGCAAGTTTTTCAAGTTCTCCCCACCTTGATAAAAGGCTGATACCAGTCATTCTCTAGTGACAAGTTTGTGGACAGTGTTGCATCTTTTGTAGGACCAACTTCTTTTCTTTTCCTGCTTGTTCTCACACACAAAGAGACTCATCAATTTATACCAGGTCTTGTAATCCCCATGATTTCTATGTTGGTCCCCAAAGAAGCCTGGTTACTTCTTAAGAGATATTGTGTATCTGGAGCTCAAGGGCTTCTCCAGTTTCTGCCCCTGTGATCGTGATTTTAGAAAGACATTCAGATAGCTCCTTTCTATGTATTTCTGGCAACCCTTCATAAAACAGAAATAAAGCAATAATTGAAATGCATTTCAGGAGGGCTGTGTTGGAGTTGAAACTCTCCCTACTACAGCTACTCTGGCGTAAAGGATAAAGGTGCTCAGATAGTGACAATTTGCTCTTCTAAATCCTCATCTTGATAGATACTAATTTTGTATCCAGTGCACATGACAGAAGCCTATGGCATTCATCTGTATGTGCTTGCTGCAAAAGGTAATTAAAATGCTCAAGGCTGAATATTCAAGGCTAAAACTGATTTTTATTTACTTTAAATTCTATAAAACTTGCAAGGATATTACATGGCAATAGCAATTTCCTCCCCCCTTTCTTTATGTAAATCCTGCTGTAAAAAAGTAATTTCTTAACTATTTCTTTTGCTTCTCTTGCAAAATTTCATAGAATTATAGAATGGTTTGCGTTGGAAGGCACCTTAAAGATCATGTAATTCCTACTCCCCTGCCATGGGCAAGTGCACCTTCCACTAGACCAAGTTGCTCCTTCCACTAGACCAAGTTGCTCAGAACCTCATCCAGCCTAACCTTTAATACTTTCAGGAACGGAGCATCCACAACTTCTCTGGCCAGTTCTTTTGTTTCCTTTGGTCTAAGAAAAACATGTGACTCAGTTCAACATTCGCCATTATCTCAGGTGTTAAAATTAATGAAATTCTGTTCATGATTCTGGGAATAGGGGTTAGGCACAGAGGAAATTTGCTTGATTTAGGTATGAATTTAGTTTCTGTTTCTCTTAACCAAGATGCCAAAGCAGACATGGTTTTGTTGGGGTTTTTTGTTTGTTTCTTTGTTTTTGGTTGGTTTTTGTTTTGTTTTGTTTTTTAACTTCTGCTGCTGGTAAAGACAAAAATGCAATGCTCTACTGCTTGGAAAAGGGCTCCACCCTCCAAAGAAACTGTGCTGCTGCAGGCTCACAGTGGAGTTCAAAGTATGATGAGCTAATCCTCGTATGCTCCATCTCAGAAAACATCTGACAGATGAATTCAGCAACTGTCTGTATTCAGAAAAAACTGTTAAGCATCAATTTTAAATGTTCAGAAGATGGATTTTTTGGTGAAAGTGTTTGGCTTTGATTTTTTAATTCTTAGTAGTAAAAAACAGAGTAACACTAGAAATTCTCCAAACTTCCTAGATGCTGATAGCAATTAAGCATCCTTAGATCTCTGCAAAGGAGTCAGTGCAGGCTGCTCTGCGCTTTGGGAGCCACCTCTGAACATGATTCTTTTTGCAAAACCCACTCCCCAAGCTAAAAAATAAATACAGATGCCTTTTTATAGCATTTCCAAAGCACTGTGAAGTCACGGTCAGTACTTTACAGGTGGGGGATCTGAGAAGCCATGGCCTTGTGCAAGGAGGGACAGCAAGAACTTCACCTTGGTCCTGTGCTCTGTCATTTAGTCATGGCTCTTGTGTACTTTGGGTTTTGTACAGCACTCAGCATGACTGATTCAGTGTTCATTTGCCACTCAGGCTTAGTAATTCACAGTAAATAGCCCAATAACAAACACACAAATCATGCTAATCACAGCTATGCATTTTTCCTTTCTCTTTTTGCCACTGCTATTGGTAGGGAGGGGTCAAGGTTTAGATTATCTTTTGACTATTTTAAACAACACACAGAGCTTATATGTGTTGGGACATTGGAACAGAAGTAGAGAAGAATAATTTTAAGGCTTAAAACTTATTCAGATTGCCATCCTGAAGGCAGCCTTTCTTCTTTAATTAAAAGAGCAAGCATCATTTGACTGCAATATTAAATGTATCTGCAGGGTCTTTTTAGTACAGTGGAAAGAAGTATAACAAGACAGAGAATCACAGCATGGCTTGAGCTGGAATGGACTCACAGACTGTCTACTTATCCCTCTGCCATGGGCAGGGACACCTTCCATTAGACCAGGTTGCTCCAAGCCCCATCCAACCTGGCCTTGATCCCTTCCAGGGGCGGGGAATTCACAGCTTCTCTGTGCAACATATTAATAGTTAAGGTCAAATGTAGTCAGATTTGGAGTAGGATTAATAGCAATTGTAAAGGTGATTGCCTGTTGGAATGAACCACCACAGAAGTCGTGCCCTGTCTGCCTCTGATCCAGATTGAGACTAGATAAGGTGTAATAAAGCACACATAGTTAGGGACAATAAAGGAATAAACACACCAGAAAATCTGCAAAACAGCAGGGCATTGCTGTGGAGGAGGTCTTGACAAAGCAGAACAGGGATTGGTTGAAGCACAGAAGGAATCTTTGCTTTCTGTCTCTCTGAATGGCAGCACAAATTTGGTTTAGGCCACTCTTGACAGAAATTATGCTGGAGGCTGCTTATGTGTCCTGGGTGTGATAATGGGATGTGATTCATTTAGGTGCTGGTTAAATATGGGATTACTTATCTTATATGCTTATCAGGCCTCATTATGCAAGGGCCAGACTTTGGAAGGGCCTCCAGAGGCAGAGCAGATGAGTGCTGTATCAGTACAGGTCAGACATTGAATGAGATGAGGAAGACCTGAACTGGAAGATACAAGAGCAGAATTCCCTTTCTGTCTGTCATTGCCTAAGTCATGCCACAACCCTGTGCCTTGGTTTCATTCCCTACGAAATGTTTGCCCTGACATCCATTTTTATATCTGTGTAGTCCAGTAGCATGTCCAAATAAAATTTCCCCTCTTTTGCCTTTATACAGATGAGTGGCTGTAAAAGCTACTCAGTCATCGTAGATTAACTCCTGACAAAATACTGAATTTTTTTTCAGGTTGGGCTGGTGCTTCTCAGTATGGATTGCCAAGCTTGCCCTCCAGACGACAATTTAACATCCAAATAAACACTCTCAACCTTGACATCCAGGGCATGTAGCTGTTGTTGTTCAGTGTGCTGGTGTGTGTCTGTACCTGTGTATTGTCCCAAACAAGTGGAAATCAGGAAAACCAGCCCTGCTGGATCATCGCTATTGTTGCTGGTGTTTTTCTGGATTGTGACTCAATTTGTGTGGGTCAACAGGCACGTTGTGTTACTGCTTTCCTTTTGCTTTTAGCTGCTGAATGGGCAACTTCAAACAGATGCAAATGCATATCATGAGGGGAAATTATTTTCTTTCACTGCCCTGTGTTTTGTGATGAGCCATTGCTGCTGATTCAGTGTGCGACTGGAGACTTGTTTTGTTTGTTTATTTTATTTATAGTATTTTTTAAAAAGCTTTTTCTGCATGAAGAGGGATTGAATCAGAATATTCTTGCACGTTCTAGGTTCTCTCAGAATGGCAGTTTCAGTTGTTTTTCTGTGCTTAGTTCTTTTAAATGCCCAGGACATGCCAAGAGGATCCAGTGCAACAATGCCCTTAATTATTGTCTATTTTCAATCTTCAATTAGCATTTGGTTTATTTTAATTCAGTTTTCATTCTGAGTGTTCACTCACCCATGCAGTTTAATAAAGAATTCTATTTTGCCTTTTCTTGTATCGAGATGCACTAAATTTGAATTTTTGGTTTTGTTTTCTTTTTTAAAACAATACCTCTGAATCTCGCAGTAAAGCTCTAGATCCAGTCCTAGAGCTGGGTCTTGCTTGAGGTTCAAAAATGATGATTTCTCTGCATTAAGCACTCTATAGTCAGCCTGGTCCAAGATGGATCCACCAGGAGCTCCTCAGAGTGTATGAATGTAATCTTCTACTACATATTTCAATTCCATATTTACAAATCTTCAATTACATGTTTCTCTAAACACTCCAAAGGTCTTCCTGCTATTCAGTTTCTAATAAAGGCAGGTGAACATGGATGTGGGAAGACTTGTTTCAGAGTGGGAAGTATCCACTGCCCATCCTGGCTTGTTGGCACCAGCAGCCCTGTGACCTGTGCTTGTGGCAACACCTCATTCTCTTACCAAGCATAATCTCTGCTCGATGGCCTCATGATTCAGAGTTTATCTCAAAAGAGATGATTCAAGAATAATAACACATCTTAAAAATGCTGACTGTAGAGAGCTCCTCAGGTCCAACCTTGAAAAGCTGGGGAAGGATGTGGCCAAGATGGGAACTCCATGGGAACTTTGAAGAAGTCTTATAACTTTTATATAAAGTTATATATATTTTATAAAGTTATATAAACTTTATAAAGTTATAATTAGTCCCATGACATCTCTTCGACTCTGGGCACCAAGGTTTATTAATTTTTTAACTTATTAAAAAAATATTTGAATATTTATTTAACATTTATTTCAAGCCATATCCAGGATCTTTGAAAGTGAGTGCAGTGTTAGTATTAATCACCTTGTGCCATGCTGCCAGAAAGAGGGATTTTGTACCAACAGATGTTTAGCCTTTCATTGGAAGTGTGAAATTATAGGATTTCTCTTACTTGTTATTTTTGGAAGACCACCCATGTGTGCTTGACATTTTATAATAATAGGAAAAAGAAAAATCTCCATTTTAGAGAGAATTTTAAGTAAAGATTTTTTTTAAAAAGCTTATTTTTCAGATATTTTTCAGGTACTTGAGGGAATTAGGCCCAGCTGTACACAAATGTATAGAAAATGTTCAGAAATTCTCTTGCCAAACGCTGGTTTCTCAATTACCTGATTAACCTGGATTGTCTCCAGAGAATGTGGCACCTTCTTGTGAACTTACCAATAAATGGGTGAGGAGATTTAGAGGGCATGACCCTTGTGTCACACTCCATTTCAACCATATCAAAAAGGATTTGTTTAATTTGAATAAAGGAGCTGGTGACAGTGTCAGAGAAACAGAGTGAAGAGCCAGAGAAAGGGATGGGATCTGGGGGAAGATCTCAGGGCTGCTGTCACCAAATTGGTGGTGAAGCCAGGCCATGGAGAATATGGGTGAAAGTTGTGGGGCATAACATGAAATAAAATCAACAAAGTGATTATTTTCTTGTGGGGGGAAGGAAGAGTGCAAGCAAGAGACATTTTGGGAAGAAGGCTACTGATTGCTTCTAAGAAAGCTGTGAGAGGAAAGAAGAGGCTGGAGAAGAGTTTTGCTGTACAGCCATGCTGGGGTCGCTGCTGGTCTTTTTGGAGGATGCTCCACTTGGAGCATGAGGGACTTAGGAGTGATAACAATAGAAGAAAAAAAGATGATATTTGGAATTGACAGCATGATCAAGGATACCAGAAGCAAAAGGACAGTAAGAGGTGAAGAGGTGCTAGGGAAAGTGCAATTGATTATTTCAATTAATAACATTGAATTAAAGTTACTAAGCTTTGGTTTTGGGTTTGTTTTTTCTTTCATGCTGTATAACAGGATAAAATAAAAGCAGAGGAAACTCACTTTGAGCATCAGGTCAAAAATTTGTTTTGATAAAATTATCAAAATCGTTTCCTATGAAAAGATTTTAAAGCATTTCAAACTTGCCCAAACAGTATAGACAAAGGAATTTAAGAAGTCATCCTGCACTGAGATACTGGGCAAAAAAGAAATGTGTTCCAGACTCCTTTCATTGATCTTTTTTTTTTCTGCTTACCACATTTATCATACATTAAATTCAGAAGCCCATACTGCACAAAAAAAAATCTGTAAATTCTGCCTTTACTAATACACACACTTATTCAAAATTTCTCAGTAGCTTTTGGAAAGCATCACTGTTTATTTTCTCCATCATTTGACACTGAGCACACCAATTGTTTTGCTTTTAGGTGAGTCCCAAGGAACATTTACTTGCTGTTTATGTCTTAGACACTTGCTTTCACTGCAAGTGTTTCCATTTATAAACTCAGAACCTGCTCTCTGTTTCGTGTTTAACGAAACATGCAGAGGGACTGGCATCAGAAAAGACTGCCTTGTAGTGCAACCCCTCTCTAATGGCTAAATATGACTGGGATCTGTGTAGATGATCAGATGAACAAATGCAGCAAGGAAGAAAATATTAAAAGGGAAAAAAATCCCCTCAGAAATGAACTCTGTAATTATTTCTCTGTGAGTAGCTGGAAACCAGAAAATTTATATACGAGGCATTTTTATTCTCAGGGTGTTAAGGCTCAGTCCAAATACCAGTAATATCGTATTTACAATTAGTTTATTGGATTGATTGTGGGCTGCACTTGGAAGTCACACTGAGGTGCAAACATCAAACCAAAGACTGGTTTGGCCTGTGGATTGCTGGTCCTTTGCAGCACAGAGGACTGATCTTTGATCTGCTTTTGGTGGAAGTCAGAAACACTCCTCACATGTTGGGATGCAGCTTCCCCTGCCCTCTGCAGGGCTGTGGACTTTGGAGATGCAAAAGGAGAGAGGAAGGCCTGGTCCTGCCCACTCTGGGACACCTCCTGAGAGCTGCCAATTGCTCTTTTTAACCCATAAAACTCGCTGAGGAACAGTATTTTTAGGATGTTAATAAGGTACAAAATGAGACCCCCGAGGACACTTTATGGGATCAGCTGATATGGTAAATGTCCTTATCAGCAACACCCCCATCCAGACCTTTATTTGCAGTGCCTGTAAGTGACTCTTTTTTTTAAGACTGCAAATAAAGTCATGGAATTTCAATAAATAATTCAGCCCTGGATCTTATTTCAGGTTCAGCGTTGACTTTCAGCACCTGGCTGCTGTTATTATTTGTTAGTCTGATACGCTGCTTAGAGGCATGGAAATTTGGCTGCAATTCACCAACATTTGCAGAATATGCTGTGTGACCAGATTACTACCTGGCTCAGAGATTTTTAATAGACATCCAAATTCCAGATGTGCCAGATTTAATTCTTACAAGAAAAGCTGCATGCAGGATTCTGGTACTGTAATGGGAACTCTGCACAGATCTTGTTTTGGAGAAACAACTCCTGTATTTGCACCTGATCTCCACTAGAAACAGGAATAATTTGGCTAGAATTTGCATTGACTATGACACCTTTTGACACTGATCTATTTCTCATTTTATTTTCTGCAGCTTCTCCAGACGGAAATGATTTTTTTTTGGTTCCTAATTAGCTTTTAGGATATAGAATCATCAATATTTGAAAGTGTTAAAATTGGTGCTTTGTGAATAGCTAAATAAGAGTTATTCACAAATTCTTTCTTCAGAGCACTTGTGGTTTTAATCATTTATTAGGAAGAAACTAGTGAATCCAAAGTATGACTCCACTTTCACTGAAGTCAGTGGAAAATTTTGTGGGAATATTTTGTGTGAATACTGAGTGTTACGGAATTACATAAGGTACATTATCACTGAATCATAGAATATTTTGAGTTGGAAAGGGCATTTTAAAAGTCATCGAGTCTGATTCCTCAAGAACATTTTAACTGGATCAGTTTGTGGAGAACCTTTTCCAGCCTGACCTTGAACGTTTCCAGGGGTGCGGCATCCACCACCGACAGCATGAGAATGTAACACATTAATGGGTGTGGCACCTGACGGCAAGGACACTAATAAGGTCCTGCAGGCTTTGGCTTCCAAAATGAAGGTCCTGCAATATGGATATGCAGAGCATGAACAGGCAGTGGTATCAAAATCTAGCAGGACAAGATCCTTCCAGTACCTGAAGGGAGCCAAGGAGAAAGATGGACAGAAAATATTTAAAAGAGCTTGGAGTAACAGGACAAGGGGCAATGGCTTGAAACTGAAAGAGAGTAGGTTTAGATTGGATATTAGGAAGAAATTCTTCCCTGTGAGAGTGGTGAGGCCCTGGCACAGGTTGCCCAGAGAAGCTGTGGCTGCCCCATCCCTGGAAGTGTCCAAGGCCAGGTTGGATGGGGCTTGGAGCAACCTGGGATAGTGGAAGGTGTTCCCTGCCCATGGCAGGGGGTTGGAAATAGATGATCTTTAAGGCCCCTTCCAACCAGAACCACTATGATTCTAAGTTTATTTGTCTTTATAAGAAGGATATGTGACTTTCTTGTTCAAAGCCCTTCTTCCTATGAGATACACCATTGTACCCAAAACAATCACCAGTAGCTGATGCTTCAGCATCTCTATTGAATTTTACTAAAATTGTGACCATTTTCTAAATGCTGCTGTGTCCTAAGTCCCCAAATCCTGTCACTAAGCTTCCTTCCTGTACTTGAAGCCACGTGCATAAATGCAACTGATAGATAAGAAGAAAAGATTGCATGTATAAGTGATGTGACAAGTTAGGTGCCTTTGGAAAGCCCCAGAAATGGGAGGTTGACTTCCCTGGGAGTGAGAGTTGCTCCCTGCAATGCAAACAGGCAACGCTAGAGGGGATTTTACTACCACTCTATGAGAGGCATGTGCCTCTCCCAAAACCCCTTCCAAAACATATGTTCTAGTTCAGCCACAAGACGTTGGCTACCGGCTGAGCAAAATCTATGTTTGTATGATGCAAAAGGTCAGGAAAGATTATGATAACTGTCCTCTCTGGCCTTGAAACCTCTGAGTGAAATTCTGGTCCTGTCGAAGTCATGGGCAAAATTGCCATTGATTTCACTGGGGCCAGACTTTATCCTGTGCAGGAGGGAGGGAACAGAAGTCTGTGCCACCAAGCATCCAGCAGGGGCAGCAGGAGCAGCTTTACTGTCAGAGTCACTAATACATATATTGTTAAAAAGGGTTTTTAAGGCCTCCTATGCCCTCTTTCCACTCTGCAGCAGTATGAAATAAATCACGACCAGTTTTACCAGCTTCTTTTCTTTCTTCAAAGCCTCCATTAGATGCAGATTACACAACCTCCTCAGAAAGCCTGCTTTGTGTTTCATTAGTCCTATAATTACACATGTTTTTTCCCCTCCTAAATCTTTATTGTTGCAAATTGAGCAAAATACTTAATCCCATCCTCTGTGGGCATGAACAGCAATGGATCTTCATCCTCTTTGTGAAGCAACCTTATGCATGCTTGCGGGATGTTGTAGCAGAGCAACACATGTACATCTCATTATCTTGTTGCTGTTTCCTGTAGAAGCACAGACTGATGATTCACGTTGTGATTTACGTCAAACCTCCTTCGCTTTGCCCTCACCAGCTATTCCCCATCCTGCATTTTGTACATTACATTTTGTTTTTCTCACATCTTACACCTTGGGGTTTATTTTGCTGAATTTCATTTAAGTGATTTCAGACACTTTGTTCCAACTTCTTAGCATCACTTTGAGTCTACTCCTCTCCTGGGAAATCCCAGTAACCTCTCTGTGCTTGTTCTCAGGAAATTTTGTAAGGTTCTGTCTGTTCCTTCCTCCATTTTGCTAATGGAAACACTAATATGACTCATCTTGTCATAGATCTTTATGGTACCTCTATTTTTTATGTGTTTATGCAGTAGCAGAAAACTTGATTATTGCTGCTCCATAAGTATTATTTCAACTACTCGAATGATCACTTTGCAGAGGTTTCATGCAGGTCTTGTTTCCCTGTTTTGTTAATGAAAATATGGTCTGGATCTGATATCCTAAACCTTACAAACGTCAGTTCTAGGCACCTGCTGCTTCTTTCCTACCCAAAGTGCTGGGAAACCTGGCGGAGAACAAAATTTACTTGGGTTAATTCATGTTATTTGTTCCTGATATGTCCATTTTGTCTTTTCTTATCAACTTCGGATTTGCACATTCACTTATAAGTTACTGTTACTCATTTGTTCTGGTATCTTTCTGTGTATTAAACTTATATATCGGACATGTCTTGAGTTCTTTTCTTGTTTCTTGTGTCTCGCTCACAATGAATTATTGATGTGTCCCCAAAAAGCAAAGCTTTTAAAAGCTGTTCTCTGAGGTTGCATCCACTGGTGTGGGGATCCTGTGCCAGGATTCTGGTGAGTGATGCAAACACAGTTGCTTTATTAGATTGGAAAAGGCTCAGGAAGAAGTGTAAAGGATGATTGTTATTTGTCCATCAAGCCAAGAATAAAACACGTGCATTTTCAGTCCGTTATGTTCCGAAGAACAGTTCCAAAACTTTGTGCACAATCTGCTCTCAAGAGCTATGATGAGAGCGCCAATTTTTAGTTATGAAGAATTTCAAGATTTTGCTCTAAATTGCTCTAAGTCTAAAAACCCCATTTTAAAGCATTCTCAGCATTACTGGGCAGAGTCTGTGGTGGGCTTTCTGCAATAGTAATTTTAAAAGGAAATTTTGGCTGCTGGTGGGCTGCTAGGCAGCCCGGGAGCCCTGTGAGTCCTGCTGAGCTGCATGTTGAGAACCTCCAGCTTTGTGTGGTCCCAGCACCCTGGGGTCCTTGGGGGCTGGCCAAAGACCACAACTCCAGGTGTATTCCCCAAGGTGATATGGCCAAAGCTTTCATGTGTCTCCATCAGGTATTTGGCAAATTCCAAGTGAGCTCCTCAAATAATATTCTTCCAATGGAGATTTTATTTTTGCACACTCTTGAGTTTTTTTGTCTAGTTGCTCAAGAAACTCACAGTCAGTGATGCTTCCCTCTTACTGAGGCTTTTAAAATGAGCTTTTCATTTTGGGCGACTTATGGCATGATCTGCCAAGTGTGGAGAGTTGATACTTGTGAGAAGTCAGCTGCCTTCAAATTGTCTCACAAGATCTAAAACTGTTAGCCACTCTGAAAATGTCAGCCTGAATTTAGCACCCATCCTTTATCTTGTATTTTGCTGGCATTAAAAGAATATAAGCACATGCTCTATGTGATTTCTTTCTGCAGTACTGCTGGTGTTACTTAATGACTCGCACTCTTCTGGGGGCTTTTCCCTTATACATCACCCTGTGAAAGTCAGTCTTGGTCTACAGAAGTTCCTCAGAGCAGAGCAGGCTGGAATTTGGCCTGTTGGGAAAAAATATTTTGGTACTAAACTTTATATATATGTATATAAATGGTGTAGGTATGTATATATTTGGTGTAGGAAGTTTTGTTATAGTTCCCACTACCACTAATTAATATTAAATTCTTATTAGGTTGACCACATGCAAAGCTAAGTAACAGATCTACAAAGATAAATGAGATGAAAATAATGTCATATTCTAGGGTGTCAGACCACTCTGCTCTTCTACTCTACTGATACTTGTTAAGTCATGGAACTTAAGCCCTTAAGGTCCTGGGACCTATTTGTGCAGGCTGATCCCTGTGCATTCAGCTGTTCTGCTACCAGGACCTCGGCTGATGTGGCAGATGAATCTGATCTTTAACTCTAAGTATCCTAAGCCATCATGAAGGGATTCTTTGGAAGAAGCCAACCTATAGGACTGATCCCTTCCTGCCTATGCTGCCCCTCTTGTGGATATAAAAAGTTGAAAAATCACAGTTTACCAAACCTATAGATAATATTTGTCATGTCCTAACTACATGATGCCCACGGGGTCTCCAACCTGCAATTCCATCTCCTGAAAGTCCTGAATGTCTCAAGAGTACAAATGCAAAAAGAATACAAATCTCTTCCAAAGCTGCAGAGATCTGAGTGCAGTGACAGCTCCTTGGGGATCCTCAGCCCTGTTGATGTGCTGCTCAGCTGGTTGAACCCAGTATGAGAAGCCAACTCCCCTCAAATTGGCCAGCAGCACAGACCTGTGCAGCTTATGTGCATCTAAAATATATGCCTGTATGTAATACTAAACTTGGACAGCATTTTGGCTGGCTTTTGGGGAGCTGGCTAAAGAGTTTCACCACTTCCTTTTTGTTTTGTTACTTCCCTGACAGTTCTTGAGGCAAGTGCTCTGTTTTTATTTGACATATATGCACATGGTCCATTTCCTTGTGTCTGTGCTTGGGAATATATTCCTGCCCTATCTTGCCTTCCCTCGGAAGGCTGCTGCCCACAGCTTCTCCTAGTAAAATGAAATCTCAGGAAAAGTCCAATGAAGTTAAAATGCTGTGCAGCAAATTTATTATTGTTTTTATAGGCCCTGGTTCAGGAGAGTACTTAAGTATGTGCTTAAGTCCTGTTGAAATCAACAGGACTTAATAACATGCTTAAAGTCAAACATATACTTCCTCTGAACTGGGATGTATTTCAGTACATGCTTAAATGCTTTCCTGAGCCAGAGTCACAGTCAACAGGAGTGTCCTGTGACACACAGGACACTCACAGGGCTTGTGAGATTCAATTTACTTCTTACTTAAGACCTACCAGTGCTGCTGTATAAATGCATAGTTCTTAGCTTGCCTCTCAGTTGGTGGCACTCCAAAAAGCTCACTGGCTTTTGCATTTGGATTAGAAGTTGGGAAAGAAAAAAAGACAAGAAAATGGAAAAAAAAAACCCTCTTGCTAAAGCAATACCTTGGCATGTCTGATCTCATGTTGCAACCCATGTTTTTTCCCTACAATGGAGATTTGTGCTATTGTGTGTGTGGTATAATTACTAAGACAGATTTTTTTTCTTAATAGCACAATAAATAGGATATTTCCTGGCCCGCTTTGCATTTCCAATAGGATTTTCACTTCCTCTTTGGGTTCTGAGCGTAAGGAGAGTAAGTGTCAAAAGGCAGGAGCTTTCCCAGTTTTAAAACAGAGAGGGTGTAACTATTTGTTATGTGAGCCTTGAGTTTGATTGTAGAGATGATGAAATCAAATTTCTCCTTAATCCTTACTGGGAAACATTGAGGTGAATTAGGCTGCTTGTTTTTGTTAACTTGCTAAAATCCTTTTGAAAAAGTAATGTGTTTTAATGTAAACAAAAATATCTCCTTGCTTTACCCCACAGTCTAACAGGCCCCTGGACAACTTGCAGAGTGACCTCAGTGCAGTGAAAAATGAGAGGAGAAGGAGGATAGATAAACCCAAATACATTATTTGCCTGGATAACCCACAGTGTTTTGACATATGCAATTCTTTCCAGTGCTACCATTTTTAAGCTAGATGCTTAGTCATTATTAATGATGGTGATTTCTTTAAAGTTCTGTATTTTGGGAAAAACTGGAACTTGTCTTTTTTTCCTCCCTTAAGGTTAGTTAAAATAATATACAGTTGTCTGTGTGTACTGCAGTCCCTGTGTATGTACCAGCTGGACTATTTTTGGAATATATGAGGAACTTTATTCCAGTTATTTAATTAATAGCAAAGTATTAGCTTGAACATTAGAAGAGCTCCTTGTTGACATCGTTCAGCTGTGCTGTGCAGTGTTTGGAGGCTTTTGATATTGCCATGGCTTCACAGAAATACTTGACACAAGTTCATAAAATCTCCAAGACTATTTTTTCTCCCTCCTGAAACCACCTAAATTTTGTTAATTGATTATGTGTTCATGCAGCCCCCACACATGCACACAAGTGTTGTTAAGGTTTAATTAATTCACTAAAAATAGCTGAACTATTTAAGGAGGAGCACCTTATAACTAATAAAAGAGAAAATGTTGTTCATTCTTGCCATTACTCAGATAGAGGGAAGCAGCTGGTCTGACAATAGACTTTTCCTGATGTGATTATACTGAGTTGCAGGGCAGGACCGTGCATTGCTTAGTGTGAAGGACAGAAACAGCTGGAGACTAAGCAGAAAAGCATACTTTTTGAGTAGGTAGACTAATAAAATTATGTTTGTGGGAAGCAATGGGAACAGAAAGTGCTGTTTCCAAGATGGAGAAACGTTAAGTGTCTAGAAATTATGTCACCACAAACTCCAGACTTTTCTATTGCTGGGGTCCACATTCATCTCACTTAACACTAAGATACTCAGTGGATTCAGTCAAAGTGAAAGGTGGACAGATTGATCTTTCAGACGTGCATCTAGGCCAGGAGACTTCCCCTTGGGCCCTTCCCTCCTAGGTTAAACTTCAGTGGGGTGAGTAGTGATTGGCCAAAGAGTCTTGCCCAGCAAATCCTCAAATCTATTATACTTTTCCACGGTCACTATGGGAATTTCCCTTTTCAGGTGAGGCTCTCCTCCCTTGGGAGTGCACTTTATCAGCTCTATCTCCTTTATCTTAGTGCCCACAAAGTCTCAAGTCTGTCCCTAGCTGCAGTCTTTTATTCAGAATTGTCAGTACTAACCCCAGTTGCAATCATTATATCAAAAATACCCAATATTACTGGCAGGGAGAGTGCATATGTCACCAACTTACTCCATTTTATAAGTTCTTCATCATTTTTACTGTGTTTCAGGGAAGCTGCATCAGAAAGCTTTTGTGAAAAACAGCAGGGATAAATGGTGGCTCTCCAGCTTGTCAATTATTTGTTCTTTTCTTTCCATCCACTGCTTGAGTTCTTGATCTTGATGAAGGTATTATTTAATTCCTGCCTTTCTGAGCCCTTACCCTTCAACAAATATGTAAGAGGTTTGTATTTAGGCACTACTGGGGGGCTTTTAGAAAGTGTTTTTCTTTGAAACTCAGAGTGACTAAGCCTGGGAAGTTTTCTTTCTCATCTCCTCCTGGTAGTTAATAGACTTCACAAGGCATCTCAAAACACTCTGATAAGCCTTTGAAGTTGTTACCTACTAAGGTTTTGCTCTTTCTGAGCTCTGAACGTTGAATTACTGACTGCTGTTAGAAGCAATGAGAAAGGATTCACAAAACCGACATTGCCTTGCCTATAATTTCCACAGAGAAAGAGCTGAATATAATGGATAAATTGTGTTGCTGAGGAGATTTTGATTCTGTTCCCTCCTCTGTCACCAGTTTGCCTTGTGATTTGTGGTAGCATTTTCAGTTATGCTAGTCACATGAGATCAAAACCTATGAGTCAGTCTCCACCCAAATCATGAGCCTGGCTTCCAGATCCCAACGCTTTGAACAGAGATCATACTGATCATACCCTACTTTTTCTTTAGTTTATCTTTTATTTTTGGATTTCCTCTGCCAATTCCCAATGTATCTCTAACAAGAAGTGTTTCCCATTGCTTTGGAAGTGTTAAGAAGGAATTTTGACCATTTGGGACTGTTGGAGGCCTCATTTGACCTACACAATTTTATTTTTGATCACCAGGTCAATCTTGTTTCTTCCAGACTTCACATCTTCTTCCCTTTACCTATGACTTCTACATCCAATAGCCCCACACAATCCCTCACTTTTGTTTCTTCCTAGTCATTCTCATTTTTCCAGGCACATGAGGTAACTCTTGGGGATGTCCTTTGCTATAGGGTAGACTCAATGATCCTTGTGGGTCCCTTCCAGCTCAGCAGATTCTGTGATTCAGCTAATTTTATGATTGTGTGATTCAGCTGCTCTGTCCTTCTTTTAGTCCTTTGGTCTGGAGATGGTTTTTCACCATTCCCTTGAAGGACAGAGAATGTACAAGAAGATGCATAGGTCTGGGTAACCCTTAATCTTTGCATGAGAATAAACAAATGGAAAGAACAGGGAACAAGGGAACAAAGGGAAATTGTGTTCCTGTGTCTTTCCTAAAAAAGATGAAATTGTGATTTATGACTAAGATGGTGAAAAAAAATCAAAGGGAAGTTTGGTGTCATATCACTGTTTTCTCCCATAGCATTTGCTGCTTTTTGGGAATAGTAAGAAGTCAAAAGCTTCTGGCAATGGTTTAACAAGCTAAATCCAAATCAGAAAATGACTTTGCAGTAATTATGGCATGCACTATGGTGGTACCTGGAATTCCCATGGTGACATTGTTGCTGTTGCTATGAAATTTGCAGAACAGAGCTAATGATTAAATTAATGAAATTTTGCAAAACCAGGCTACTCACACCTCAGATAGATGGGAAATGCATTCTTTCTTGCACATCCTAGTGCCCTACCACTCTTTCACCCATGTTGTTGATCCTTGCATATAACATATGCCAGACATATTGCAGATGCATAATTTCAGGTAAAACTTCAGCCAGACTGTTCCTCCCTGTATCCAAGTACCTCTAGAGTCTGAATGCTTGAAACTGAATCTGAACCCAGATAAAAACTCTTTACACAGCTCTGAACTTTGTGACAGGTTGACTCCAAGCCTTGATTTCGCACTCTTCCCATAGTTTGCTGACAGGAAATATGGAATTTGTTTTTAAACCAGAATCGTCAAAAGTTGCATTCAAGACATGAGAAAGATTCTTGATGCCCACCAGAAAATCTTTTGGCTGAACTTTTTACAGGCAAGGCTGAATTTGTACAACTGGACATGCTTCAAAAATGTTTCTAGTTGTGCTGGGGATGTTTCACAGAGCTGCAGTAATTAGAAGGGATTCGTTCTTTTAGACAGAGAAATGCTACCTCACAGCTTGAATATTAATAAGAGAAAATTTATGAGAGCCAACAGAGTAATATAATATTGTCTCCAAAGGAAAAGGGCATTTATTTGCTTAGCTCTTTCATCAGCCGTTTTCGGACACACACTGTGCTTAAAACACAGTTATGCAATCCATGTGGGTCAACAATGGAAGGTTGGTTGCTTCACCAGGATTATAAGAATCTTTTAAACACAATGGTACCACAAATTAAAATGGAAATCTATCAAAACAATTATTGTCCTGAAAGCCTTGGCCACAAGCATAATTATTGTAGAAGGATGTTGTCCTTGGCCTCAGCTTTGGCTCAGTTCAGCTGGTGTTATTTGTATCCCTCCATGGCTGAAAGTTAGAATTTGGATGGGTAAGGACCATAAATTTTTAGAGAAAAAAATAGGCTGTTCCTCAATGCTAACACTAGCAGTTTTGTATTGCTGTGTAGTGGTTCGTAGGCAACTCATTAGATACTAGAGATAAGAACAGACTGAATGTGGTGGCTGAAACCTGCCTTGAACTTTGGAAGGATTCAGATGGAGATTTCTGTCTGGACCTGGATGAGGAGTTGTTGATGTGAACGAGTCCATGTCCAGAGTTTTTGGGTTTAGCTCTAAAATACATGTTTTAGGTAGTAAAACAGTGAAGCAGGTATTGATATATCAATATATATCTGATATAAACTACAGTCTACAGACTTAAATAAAGCAGAAATCAGGTCCACTCTGGCCACGATGCAGACATTTCTGTAGGGACGAGACTAGTTGAAAGAAATCCCTGGATATTGCCATCAACAAGGGACACATCTCCTTAGAGATGTCCTCGGGAGAGGCTCCATGTTGCATCCTGGAGCTCCTGACAAAGGCTGAAACCTGCAGTAACTCCATTCTTGTGTTGATGATGAACTATATCAAATAACAAGCACTGCTGATTATTTTAAAATTATTTTTAAAACGCTTATTTTTCTTTCACCATCCAATTTTCCATGTTGATGGAGTTAAATGAGTAACAAGTCTGAAATCCATATTTTGTCTCTTTCTGTACCCCAGGCTGGTATAGATGGAGAGAGCATTGGGAACTGCCCGTTCTCCCAGCGTCTCTTCATGATCCTGTGGCTCAAAGGAGTTGTGTTCAATGTCACCACTGTTGATCTGAAAAGGTAAAAATTGTTCAGCTTAGATGAAATTACGTGCATGATCCAGTGCTTGCACTATAGAAAGACCCTTCCAAGTTAAACCAGATTTTTATCTGACCTGGAGAGCCTGTGGTGCACACCAAAATAGTTGGAATTCAGGTTTGGTTGTTGTTTTTTTTTTCCTCTCACTTGTGGAATGTTTTTATATTAAACAGGGTGCTTGGGGTTGTTTCAAAATCTTCCAACCACAAATTACAGGAGAGAAAAAAAACCCAGAAGACTGATTTTGTAGGAACTATAAATATCTGTGCAACTACCCGACCATAAAGATTAGTGATTTCATGACTTTTTCTCTGCTTGCAGAAAGCCAGCTGACCTGCACAATCTGGCTCCTGGGACCCACCCACCTTTCCTGACATTTAATGGAGAAGTCAAGACAGATGTTAACAAGATTGAAGAATTCTTGGAAGAGATTCTTGCACCTCCAAAGTAAGACCTTCGGAATTTTTTTTCAGTCAATATTCCATTTCCTAGGAATGAAAGATGTCCTAAGAAGAGTTCCTAAAAAGCACTTCTTCCTACAACCTTTACTTACAGGATTAATATTTATTTATGAAACTTGCTGGTTTCAGTGAGATGACTTCCATGTGTGAAGGTTACTTATGTGACTAATAACTGCAGAATGTTTTCTCTGTACACATTTCAGGATGCCCTTGTATGCAGAATTAAGGAGACCAGACTAGAAAAAAATAGTAGGGGTCTGGTGGCCACATTTTGAAAAGCTAAAAATAAGTTGGAATAGATGCTGAGAATTGCCACACAAAATATCTGTGCCAGGAAAAGCATTTTACATTGAAAACCTAGAGGTTTCTGAGCTGTATGGTGTGTTAGGAAGGTTGGAATGGGAACTGATTACAGAGGACAAGAGGCTCTGGAGGTAGAAAAGTGCTCATTATTCTAGTTAAGAAATGACAAGAGCCCAAACCTGGAAGTTATAGCTAAACTAATTCGAATTAGAAATAAAGCCCAGATTTTTTCAGTATGAAAAAGCAACCAATGAAAGGTTTAGATTTACCAGATAGGCTTTACTTATTCAAACATTTTGGACTTAGTACAAGGATAAAGGAAAAAAATAAGAAATAGTTGGCTTGTGAATTGGACCTTAGAATCTATGAATCCATCAAATTTGGATTGGTTCCTTATGGAGAATTTTACCTCCAAGTGAATCAGCAGCTATAGGCCAGTCCTGAGGCAAGAGATCAGGCATTTACATTTCCTATACTCTGATCCAAGACCACTGAAGTCAGTGGGAGTCATTACTTTGTGTTTATCTTTCAAATCAATATATCCCTTTCCACCAAACATCTATAAAAAGCAATGCAGAGGCTGGAACATTTATGTTCCCTCACCTGGTCAATCCTAACACCCCTTGCTATTCCATCCTGGAGTACATTTTCAGGGTGGAAGATCAAACACCACTGCCATTCATAATGGAGTGATCTGCCTGCCAAACTCCCCTGCACCTTTCTGGAAATGTATGCTTCCTTCTGATTTAAGGCTGATTTTGGATTGTGGTTGCATAAAGCACAAATGTAATTAGCTTTTTCTTGACACCATCCCTGTGTAACTCCCCACACGCCTGCCCTGACAGACAGATAACAGATACTGTTAAGGGGTCTTGCCAAGGTGTTGTTTTGAGATAATGAGTGTTAATTGCAGTTTTTCACACTGGAGGCTTTTCTCTCTTATTGCAAATGATGTTTGTAGCCATCACTGTGATGCTGGTAACAAGATGTTACTTTCCCCATTGCTTTTACCTGTCCAGGTACCCCAAGCTGGCTGCTAAGCACCGGGAATCAAACACTGCTGGAATTGATATCTTTTCCAAATTTTCTGCATATATCAAAAACACCAAGCAGCAGGATAATGCTGGTGAGTATGACCATTGCCACATGTGCCAGGGAATTTGTGTGCTTAGAAGCAAAATAATTTTGCCATTCTCTCATAATTTTATTGTAAAATTTGTTCAGATGACATCAGGTACTGCTGCTGATTAGCTTGAGGTGGTTGGTTTGGTGGACTCAACTCACATCTCCACAGTTGAATCTGTAGTGGTAAATAAAAGAGCCACAGAGTGTTTGGTAGGCTCTTTACCAGCAGCCATGGCACAACTCCTGTCCATACAGCCCAGGTTCCTCACCACAACAGGATCCCTAACTGCTTGCTGGAAGAGACTGGTGGCCTGTGCTACCTTTTCCTCTGCCCCAGCACTGCTTAGAGGAGGATATGTTAACTGGACCCAAACCTGTGAGAGCAACTCATGCTTTATTAGATGTTGCCATCAGGCTCTTGGCCCACTTATTTTATGATTATGTTATGCTGTTATGGCTAATTTGCTCATGTAAACTGAGTTATATTAAGACATTCCATATAAAGTAATTAAAAGAAAGAAGTGAATTTGAGAAATGTAATTGCACTCTGTAAGCTCCAGATTTTCCTTCACATTTCTTTATGAAAAGAGTCCCCCAGAAGCCAGATTCCAGTCATATTTATATGCATCCCACACTGTCTTTTTAATAAAATTGCTGTTCCTCTTCACATTCCTTTCCCCTTTGGAGAGGCAAGACTTCAGCGAGTCTGAGCTCCTGTTGCTCCATAAAGCTGTGGATTTACACATCCCTATCCCTTGAGATGACCTAGTAGAGTATTTGCAGTCATTCACTGATGTACCTCCTCCCTTATATATGTCAAAGACAGTGACCTAAGGCATGTTGAATACCATGGGCTTATATTGTGTCATTCAGAAAACACTAGATTTTGCAGGTTCCAGCTCTGCCACACATTTCATCTATGCAATTATATTTCATTGCCTGAGGCTGACCCATGAGATAGAAGTGGGTAAATGATGATTTATGTCAGATAACAATCTCCTCGGTAATATTTTTTTATTGTTAACAGAAGGAAATAATTATACTGCTTCACTTCTCAGTGATACTAAAAACTTGGGTTTTTTTGTCTAATGCTAATGGGATGCTCAGCTAATGTTTATAGGGAGTTGTAAAAAGAAGATAAATTAAGAGTTAGACTAAGTAGGTGTAACAATGAAAGTAAAATATCTTGGCCATTTACAAGGAAGTTTTATGGTCTATTGTGCAACTGTAAATCTTCAGCTGTGCTGCCTCACATGCAGCATCCCAACTCTTGCTTCTCAGTGACTGCAATAATCAAATCTCTGGGCTCACAAGGGCTGGCATCTCCAGCCAGGAATAAATGTTTGGCTAGAGGTGTCTGCATCTGTCCATAAGCAGACCTGGAATTCAAGAACTGATATCCACTATGGTGAGATAAGGAATCTAACCCTGCAAAGCACTCCACATTTTCAGAAGCTGCAGTATGATTAAAGAGAGCTTTCCTTAGTTCTGCATAACAAACTCTTGGTTTAGGTTCTCTTGTAGATGACAATTAAGCACACCAAAATTTAAGAGACAAGAGCTCTTAAACTGCAGGAGAGACAAAATCTTTGCTCCCTGCAAACATCCTCACTCCAGTTTTGTTACCTGCTTCAGGCTCCTGTCTTATCCAGACACTGCAGTCTCTGAATGTATTGATGCTTAACTTTCCTCTTCAAAGTAGAGAAACGCTTTTAGCTTAATTTTATTACAGCTGGAGTGCTGCACTGCAAGTAAAATAAAGCAGAGATGGGCAGAGTAGAGCTGGATCTATCTATAACTATGTTCTTTCTATCAATAAAGTAAGGTCCCTGGGACTGTCAGTGCAGACCTCAATTTCTGCAGAGTAATTGACTGTCAGTTTTCAAGGGCTAAGAAAAAATAGTTTCTCCCTAATCCCAGGATATTTTACTCACTTTCTGTCCAGTTCATCTGAGCAACAGCAGTTTTTCTAAAGGCTGATTTGGATGGAGGAGAACAAGTGAGTCAAAAAGTAGTTCTGCTATATTTCTTGAGCAGTGAAAAGGCTGTGTGCTAAGAGGAGAGGAGAGCAACACCATGTACATATTTCCAAATGAACCTATTTATTTTTGACTGGTATTTCATAATTTTTTATAAAATTGCAACACTGATTCAAAAGGGATCTGGGGCTCTAGCCCTGATCTGGTACATACCATTTTACAACAGGTCCTGCTGCATTATTCAGAATAATAGAATAGAATCACAGAATCCCAAAAGCTGGAAAAGAACTCGAAATCATCAAGTCCAGCCTTTGATCACGACCCTGTCAATTAAACTGTAGCACTGAGTGCCATGTCCAGTCACTTCTTGAATACTTCCAGGGATGGTGACTCTACCACCTCCCCTGAAAACTCATTCCAATGCTTAGTAACCTTTCCAGTGACTAAATTCTTCTTAATGTTCAGCCCGACCTTCCCCTAATTCTATTCTATTCTATTCTATTCTATTCTATTCTATTCTATTCCATTCCATTATATTATATAATATGTCAAATAAATTTTATACATTCATTTTCATATATTGTAATATTATATTTTTATATTATATTGTAATACTATGTTATATTAACATATTTTTATTTTTCCTATATAACAGTAGAAGCAGTTGTATATAGTTCTGTGACAAAAAAAACATTTTATAAGCATAAAATATAATTACTTAGGTGATGTCCTTTACCCTGTCTCCTCATGAGCAGATGAGATCCAAATAGAACAGCGATTGCTGCTTGTGGTTATCATAAATGCTTTCTGTAGCTCCCAGCTCTGAGATAAAGGTAGCATGTGTCTCATAGTCATCCTCTATATGTGTTCCTAGCTCCAGCTGATTCCAGTGGTCAGGTTAATCTGGAAAGTCACACCAGTGACATCAAATGCACATGATCAAAACACAAATAGAAGAAGAGTGGTTAGTAAATTAAAAAGAGATTATACAACCAAGATCATTATATAAACAATAACTTTCATTTCTTTTAATTGGTGGTAGAGGTGAGGGTGGGGACAGGATAGCAAGGTGGCTAAAGCACCAAGCATCAAGTTTTTAAAATTGTATTCTCTTAACTCAGGAGTCCAGGATGTGAATTCAGTAATGTGTGGAATATCAGGCTTGGAATTTGTGGCATCAGCCTGTCTCTGGCTGTGACAAGTGTGGGTTAGGTGTAATTGTGTGTGGCCATTCCTTGCAGGGTGCTAGTGTGGGACAGATCTCGTGGTGTGTGCAGTGTGAGCTCTCACCCCAGCCTGGAGCTGCTGCATCTCTGTGTAAAAGTGACACGAAGTGGTTGGGATCATTAATGGTGTTTATGCAGCATGAGGGCGCTGGATGTGAGAATCGATGAGAATCTAATGCACACCCAAGGAAAGCCCAAGCTGCTGCCCCTCTCAGAAGTTTGCAGCCAGGGCCATGGAGAAATGTCACACTTCAGGTGATGCCACTGCTGGCCGTGTCACCGCGGTATTTCCTGTCCTGAGAGCACTGGCAAGGTGGCATTCCTAACACAGCCTTTACATAGCTAAATTATTTCTTTTCCCCTGATAGTGGAAAAATCAGTGAGGACAATAAGAAATTGGTAAATCCTTGTTTTAGTGTGTCTGCGAGTCCTCGTATGTGGAGGAACAGATGCGAGGATACATTTGTGGGTTTGTTTCTAAGATTGTGACACCCTCTGCTGGCAAATTGATGAATGTATAAAGCAGCTTTGTACAAGCAGCTTTGCTATCAGGGCGGAAACATCCCTTTAACAAAACAGGGTTCTTTCTGTCAAGACAGTTTCCTCTTACAAATATAACATTGTCAAAAGAGAAGTGTTTCATAGTAACCTATCAATTTTGACAAAGTTTTCATGGAAAAAATTATGTTTTTTCTGGATGAGTTAAATTTACTTTGAAGTAAAAATGCTTTAACATTCCAGAGAAAAATAGTGATTTCTTTTTTCTGGATTCAAGCAGTACTTCATTAACCACACACCGTTATGTTTTATGCCTGGCACAGAAGCAGGTGATAACCTTCCCCCTGTAAGTCTGCATGGCAATATGTTATTGATCATGATTAATTTACTTACCAAAGGTATTTGGCAGCAAGGCTGCCCTGATTTAATAGTTCCCTGAATTTCTGATTCTTTTTTTCCAGCTTTGTTTTCCTAACTTTTCTGTCTTAAAATATAAAAACGTTGAAAGTTTTGGAACAGGCTGGCGAGGGCTGTAAGCCCAGAAGCAAACATGCTCATGCCATATCAAAGTCCCACCACTTTTAAGCTTCTTGAAAGAGAAGGAATTGATTCCAGATTCTCAGGATGTGGCAAGCTGTGTTTAAAGAAAATGTGTGCATTTATTATTTCGAGTCAGTTCAATCAGAACTTGATTCCTTCCACCCCCTGTGCCGCTTGATAATTTTATAACAGGCCTGTTTGAAGGAGTCATCTCCTGATTGTGGGATTAGATCTGTGTCTCAGTAGCACCACTGGATTATTCAGTTCTCTGGCTGTTGTCATCAGGTTTCGCCCCTTATGCCTGAAATGACAAGTGCTCATTCACACATGGACAGGAGTTCTTGGGAGGGTTAAGTGCAATAGTCTTGAAAATTATTTCCTAGGTTCTCTTGCTCAAGTTTTCATGGCCAAGTTGAGAGTTTTTGGTTGCTTAATGATTGTTTAATATTGAGGAAGGAGGTCTTGTCTGAGCACAGGAAAGTAAACTGAGGTCTTGTGTATTTACTTTGGTTCCTCTGGTTGATGTCGAGCAAGTCACTCGTGCTCTGTACAGTCACCAGGGAAGCAACAATTTATGCATTCATTGGAGGGGGATGAAATCTAATTAATCGGAATGTTGTGTACATAGTCAGCATCCTGCTTATTATTTTTACTTGTGAGACTGTGTACTGCAAACCAGGGGGACAACCTGGGGTAACCACCCATTAACTGTCCTGCCTAAAATTGTGAGTTCTTTGGCTCGTAGAATGAGCCCTTTGATTTCATGTAGGAATTAAAAAAGTTGTTCTTGAATTGAGTTCTTAGGGGGCACCAGCTCCAGTGTGGGTGGGCGCATTCATTAGAGGTACGGACGGATATTTCACTGTACAGCTCCGCGGAAGGCGCTGAGCTGGAGACCACCAACGCGATTTCGTGCAGAGGAATTTCCAGCGTCTGACCAGAGGACTCTGCTTGTCTGGTTTGGATTTACATCAAGAGGCCAAAAATAAAAGCGCATTTAAATCATTAACTCACATGTGATTAAATGGCATTCACCTCTTTCAGTAGCTCCATCACACCCTGTGGTTTGGTGCGTGAGGTGGGAAATGTCTCTCTCAGTGTGCTGTGTATGTACACGTGCAGTAGAAATGCACACGCACGTACAGGGCTGGAATTAAAACTGCCCTACATCAGTTCTGCGCTGTGGAGTTACTCCTGCTAAGCACAGGGTCAGACTCATAGCACAGGTACATGCACAGGCTGAATTATGCACTCTGATCTCTCCTAGAAGCCATCACGTGCCTTTTGTAATAAGCAGAAAATCTGTTTGCTCCAAACCCCAGAATATTCACAGTAATACCAGCTGCATGGTCAGACCCTCTGTGGCACCTGAGCCAGGGTAGGAGCTTCTTGATGTGGTGGGGCAGCCTGGGACATGCTGACAAGCGTGTCTGGATCCAGCAGCAGGAGAGCAAAACATCTGTGCCCAAAGTATCTCCACCCATGGTGGAGAAGGGCAGGGACTCATCTCTTCCTTCCAGCCTGGCTTCTCTCAGCCAAAGGGGTCATATCATAACTGTGATATGGCTTCTCCTGAGTCTTTGGCCCTTCTGACCTGTTCTGTGCCTGGAGGCTTCACCCTGTGCCCAAAAGTTTCTGGCAAAGCTGCTCTTGAGATTGCACAGGAGCAAGTTTAAAAATGTTTGAATGCTCTGATATGGATGGAAAGTTTCCTGTGATAGGGATCTTGGATCAGACTCTTAATTTGGGACCAACATTAATGCTTTATGCTTTTTGAACAGATTTTCAAAGTGCCATATAAATATATAGGTAAAAATATAAATATGTGTGTGATGTCTGTGTATCAGCTTACCATTACATTTTTTTATTCTTTCTCTTTAGTTGAAGAATTTCCATTTTCTACTACAAACCCCGCATCAGTCCAAGGCCCAGCACAAGCCACAGTTTGTCCTGTGGTGTGGCAGTACCAAGTTTTCTCTGTCATACAACTAGGAAAGAGCTTTTAAAATTGTTTTAGAGGAAAAGACTTGCTTTGTGATGGAACATATCAGGATCACAGTTCTTCTAGTGGAAGGTGTCCCTGTCTCTGGCAGGGAGGTTGGAAATAGATGACTTTTAAGGTCCCTTCCAACCCAGGCCATTCCATGATTCCATGCTGACTCCATGATTCTTTAATTCTGGCCTTTTGAAGCACAAAAAAACCCAACAAAACTATTTCAGAACATTTTAAACAAGTTTTTATTACTCCCCTTGAGCTGAATAATGTTGGGTTCATGGTAGCTAAAGTGCTTGGCAGCTTTACAAAACCAGCCCTAATATAAAAAATACCCAGTCTTTAAAACATATGTAAAATAGCTTTTCTGCAACATTTGTGGCACATAAAGTACCAAATACATGTTGGTGAGTGTGATATAAAGCTTTTTATTGCCATTCATTTGGGATGACCCGCATAACTCACTCATGATATGTTAATAAAACTGTTCACTCTGTCTCCTTATAAAAATACACATATAAAGACCACTAAAACTTTGGTGTAGCTTTGTGCTAACTTGTTAAGAAGTGCTGCAAGTTGCATTTATCATCTGTCCCAAATTGCTTTATCTGCTTTCTGCCCAGTAATAAAAGACTAAAATGCCCAGGAACAGAAGTTTGCAAAATAAGTTTTCTTGAGAAATAACTTTTTGAAAGTTCTCAAAATCATGGCTGGAGGACCAGAGCCATCAATATTCTGTCTGGTACTAGTGACAGCTTTAAGGACTAATATCTTTTGACCTGCCAACACTGAGAATTGAAATGTTATGCCATTAAAAGGAAGAAGTTTTTACTTTTCTAACATGATAACATGATAACAGCATCACCTTAATCTGAGAAGTACGTACCTTACAAGGGAATATTTCTGAACTTTCCATCTTCTAAGACCTTGCTAATTGGGGAATGAAGATTTCCTGACAGAAGTGTGAAAAACTATTTGAAAACAACACAAAAGGAACATTTTCTGTAAGTTCAGATATGATCAGACTACAGGCTCTCCAAGGCAGGGACTTTGTATGCCTGGTTAATAGTCTTAGATGCAACCATCCTGGGAATAGTAAATATTTGCAGTAAATTTACCAACAGACACAATTTTCTGACACATCTGAGCTGAAGCAACTTAGAAGACATAGAATACGATAGGGAGGAAAAGAGAGAGAAAAAAAGAGAAAGAATATATGTATTTATATAGTTTAAAGTTATAGAACATACTGAAGTCAACAAGGTTAATGACATGATGAAATTAAGGCACTTTCTCGAGCCTCCGCTGAGTCAGGTCCTATATGCATGGCCAGGCCTAGAGTAAAACACTTGCAGTGGGAACAGTAGTTGGCAGACACTCTGCTTTAAGAGGGAATTATTTCCCCTGTGTGTTTGAATATTCCTCCAAGTGCTGCTGGCTTTACTGGGATGCTTTGTTCTGTTTCCCAGCCAAGCTCCCATGCTCGCACACGGGAGCAGTAGCACAGCTGGAAGTGGATTAGAGCAATCTGGCAGCAGCAGTCCTGGGAGGAATTAAGTGCCTCGCTGCTGGAATGGGAGGCCTAAATTACATTATTATCATTTAGAATCGAGTTTTTTAACTTCGTTGCTCTATTGTTTTGGTGGGTAACTCCATTCTGATAGATTTGGTGTATCTTAGGTGTGTTTCCCACAGCAGTTATGGCCTTGCTTGGTTCAGTGTCCGAATCTTATATAACCAAATGTTCAAGTTCAAACACCCAACTGGTCTTGAAGTCCTGACAGGATTGTTCACAGGCTTATATTTAGCCATTTAGCATATTTAGCCATTGCAAGCTATCACATGGTAGAAAGCCCAGTGACTGGCTCCTGGAAGTCAGTTTGCAAAACTGTTGATGACTTCAAAGGGAAAAGAATTGGCCCAGGATCTTTTTTCTCTAAACAGATTTTTTTTTAATGCATGCAAATGTTCTTCATTAAATAACAAGGAAAGGAAGAATGAGCTGTAAATGAAAATCAATGTTGCTAAGTTTCTTTATTAGATATATCTTAAGTCATTGACTTTCAGCTTGAAAACAGTGCTAGAATGAGGTGATAAAATAGGAATTGTAGAAATAATTCTTGTAAAAATATCCAGTTTTTTCTGATTGCAGAAAATAGTAATCCAAATTCCATGGACTTTGAAGCCAGAAGCATCTTTGTGTTATTTACAATCATCTCCTACAAATCACACCCCAGTGAATTTTGCCCATTCAGCAAACATGCTAATGTTCCATCCTTGAAAGGATTTGGTTTAATTGATCAGAGAACAGGAGAAACTGAAGTGTCCTTGGTGCACTGAAGTGTCTTTGGTCTTTGAGGCTTTTTTTGAGTCCTTGATCGCTGTCTTACTGTTATCCTTTCACCTCTTGCTGGAATTCCCATTGCCTTTTTCTTTTTTGTAATTTGGGACACCAGAACTGGGAAAAATGTTTTAATACTTGCCACAACAGCTCAGTTGCAACAGAGGCAATGTGACCTCCCTGCTAATTCTTGGCTTATTTTCATACATCCAGACTTAATTATAACTGATTTTGCTTCTACTCCTTCCAAGTAGGTTGAGGCATAATCAAGATGATCCCTAAGTCATTTCAAGGGGTTTGAAACAAAAACATCTCAAAAGCAGAGAAACAATGGAAAAGAATTAAGATGTGACTCATTTGTGAATCCCATAGTCTCATGGCTTTTTGTGTCTCAGTAACAATTTTTGAACACAAAAGACAGAAAATTCTGGAAATACGAAATAATTCTATTTGAAATTTAGGTTTTTCAAGTGAACTGAGGGATTTGGGAACATCAAAAATCTCTTGATTTGCTTTAAAATTTAGTAGCTTTAAAATTTTATCCTCAGGTACTGCTAGCTATGCATTGCTCTGTCTCCCTCTCATGTGTCTTTGACAATGCTGAAATTAAATAACATAGTTGAAAACAGTGGAATGCAATTGGGATTATCCTGGTGTAAACAGAAGCAGACTTTATTCTTCTACATGCCTGGAATTGGAAGAAATTTATATTAAAGATTTAAACACCAGCAGTCTGCACAGGAACAAATTTCTTTGCTTAAATCTTGGAACACAAGGGGTCCCCACAGCACTGCTGCTAAAGCCCAGCCGCACTCACTACCAGAATCTCACTTTACTCGTACTTGAATGCAGATACATGAAGTTAGTTTTCCTTTGTTAGTCCCAGAATTGTCTTATTTGCTCTTTCATAGTAAAACAAAAGTTTGAACTCTGAGTGAACATACGTAAAAATCGAGATAGCGGAGCAATAACCTCATACTATAAATAATGTGTGTTTATAATCTGCAGGGCTTGATTTTATTTTTTTTCCCCTGCCCCTTCCCCCCACCCTCCCCAAATTCCTGATGCAAATAAGCTGCTGCTTGTCTGCAGTTGCTTTAGGGACAGCTGCAGAAGGCTAACATGGCAGAGGTCAGGGTAAGGCCCTGGGGGATGTGCCCTAGAAATGATGCTTGTCACTTATGTGCTACTACAGGGTCATGATGATTTGTGAAACGCAAGTTTGGTGCTGTTCTTCCTGGGGCACTTGTAGACCAGTAGTTTTACATTCACTTGCTTCCTGCCCTCAGGGTCACTTGGACTCCTAAGAGACCTGGGAATGAAGCTTTCCTTTGGTGTCATTTGAGCACCTGGGTTTTCTTCTCAAAAAACAGCATTTGAAGGTGCTCTGACCACATTCTTCATGATAATGTTACAAGTATTGCATTTATTTCTTGCCTCCATTGTAAAATTGGATAAGAAAAGGAAAGGAAGAAGGCTGAGTTTTCAGTAAAAAAATAGAAACAAGTCAAAACAATCTTTCTAGATGCCTGAAGAACATGTCTAATTTGCCATTTAAGGCATTAGTGATTCACCTGCTTCACTAGGTTTAATTTGGGAATAGGACAGATGGTGTCACAAAAATAGAAAGAGGTCAAGTTGCCTGTTCTTTTTGTTATATTTACTGTTTATCTGGTCTAACCTGAAACATATTTCCACAGCTGGTGCATTACTGCTTTAATAATGTAAAGTTTGTGGCCAAATAGTATTTTTATTTTGTATATAGGAGGTTGCAAGGCAAATGATTTAAATTATTTTTACAAGGCCATATAGAAAAGCTTGAGAAGAAGAGACTAAGGTCTCCTAAATCCAGGTAACCTCTTAATCCTTGGATCATTGTTCTCTCTCAAAAAAAAGTAGCTGGGAATTGAGCTTTCAGTCTTTCTCGTTCCTTCTATGGAGGTTTTGAGACACGTCTGTCAAAATATCCCAGACTTTTGGGTGAAGCACTAATCAATCAATCAATCAATCCACATCATTATTCTGTATATGGGGTAAGAAGAGAAAGGAAGAGAGATGTTGAGGATGGATCATCTCACCTAAATCTGTTTAAAATTTATGTATTAGTCATTCAAAAGTCCTGGTTTATTTCTGATCAATGGAGAGAGACATCAATCCATTTCTAAAGGGTATTTTGATTTTTCTTAAAATATGAGTCAAAAGATGGGAGAATTTCCTTTGGAGGTGCCTTTCTTTGCTACCCGTAAGGGATACTTGAACAATTAGGTCAGACTAATTACCTAACAATTAGGTGGCTGAAGTTAGGCAAGGGGAATCTTATGCATAAGCAAATCAAGAGATTTTTGATGTGTCCAGGATTCTGAGAGTGCCTGGGGTCAGCTCCATATTCCTTTGAGTTCTGGATGAAATGTTCTTGGGGCTTAGCACCTCCATTTCTCTCACTGCACATACACAGAACAACATATATATGGCCTACATGTATGGAAAATATGTCCCTGTTTATGCCTGGCTCAGACCATGTCTGAAAGGTGATTTATGACCAGAGTTGTGTGGCTATTTCCATGTGTGTCCCTGTGTTTTTGTGACTCACCCCAACACTGACTGGGATTAAAAAAAAAACCCTTTTCAGTCCCAGCTCCGAATTGTCTGGAGAATGAACATGAACCTCTGTTCCATAAAACAACCCCAAACCAGGAAAAAGGGGAGCTGAGGAATAAGAGACACTAATTTATTTCTCTCCTGTGTACACAAGCAGGTATTTGTTGATTCATTAATTGGGGCAGAGACAGACAGATCACAACTTTTCCACATGGCTGTGTGGGCATCCACCTTTATTGTGGGAACATGCACAAGTCTCTTTTCCAGTGAATATTGAATTATTTATCTGGAGTGGAACATCTTTAATAGGAGAGCTGAATCACCCCAGAAACTCCCTTTGGCCCAGACTTAGGAATGTAAATGCCTTGGATGCTTGGGAGCACACAACCTTCTTCCTCCTCTGCATTTCCAATGGCTCTCTCAGTGGCATCCCACTCATTTGCTGCTCAGAGCTGGAGATTTTATGAGGCAGAAGCATGCCTGGAAAGGATGCTGCAATGCTCAAATGGGCAATGTATTTTCCCTGTGGGGAGTAAACCCTAATATTTAAGTAACTTTAAAAAAAACTGGATGTATTATCCTAGATCACTTGGGTGAACTGTGAAATTATATTCAAAGGATAGGATTCATCTCGCCTGACTTCACCTCCCTGAGAGTGAGGTGTCTAGTCTGAGCTAGTCCTTTAGGTTTCATCTGTAATTCATGCAGCAAGAAGGGCATGTGTGCAGTGAGTCATGCTGGTCTGAATCAGGTGTCTCTGGCAGCTGGATGGAATTACCCTCTGGAGATGCTCAGTCCCTCTGAGCAGAGAGGAAACCTACAGAACCAGCACAAGCCATACAAGGCACCCGGCTCTTAAATGGCTGAACAGAAGAAATCAAGGCAGCACTCAGATCTCAAGGGTTTTATTGAAATCAAAAGGGGAGGAAGATAAACTGTTCAATATGGAGTCCAGAATCACATGTATTGCAGTCACAGCTCCTCCATGGAGAAGAATTGTCTATACAGATTAAAGTTACAATACTCTGTTGAGCCAGCCTGGGGAAAAAAAAAAAAGGCAGGATGGAGAAAAAAGAGAGTGAAAATATGAATCCTTGGTTTTTAATTAGACTGTCAGACTAGTGGAATGATATTATTTTCTTACCTTAAATTGCTGTTTCTTAGCTTATTCCTCTCTCCTCTACCAGAAAACAGTATTGGGTCTCATGCAATATCAAACTGTGAATCTGGAAGTGATCAGGAAAGGTGGTTTGTTTTCTTAAAGGAAAAATAAATTTCAGATGGTTTGATTGAGACTGTGAATATTTATGTACTGTTCCCCCTTTTCCCTCATTGCATATTTCACCAAGTTCATTTGCGTGTGTTACAGGATAAATCTTACAGGAGGGCAGTGGAAGAAAGCAGTAAAAAGGAAAAACATCAATCAGTGATCCAGGGGAACAGCAGGAATCGTTCATTTTTATACATGGATCATGGTTTATTGTACTTGCCTGGGCTTGACAATTAAGAACCTTGCAGTTGTGCCGAGATCAGCCTCAGGTAGTTTCAGATGTTGGCTACAAAAGGAAAGATGTTGCTGGGCTGCAGTCATTTTGAAGCCTTGTTGTCACAGGGATAATCACTTAGAAAGAGGGCCACATATATTTGTCCTTGACTTTGAGAAAATGCTTTGTGACAAAAGGTTTATTTAATAAAAATGCCATGGGTGGTGTGAGTAACCTGATTTATTGGCAAATGTGGGTGGAATTTTGTGCATAATAACTTGCTTTGGAAAGTAAAAGTATTTTCTGTCAAATGTTTGAAACAGAAGGTTATTCTTCTTTTAATTTGGAAATGATATGTTAACTTTGAAGATTACCAACATTTAAAAGTGATGTGAAAATGATTGGATGTCTATGCAAGACTTAACCAACCATCCCCAAACGTGACTTTCTTGTTTTCATGTTTGTTTAGAAATCTTGCATTATTTTGCTTAAAGTTTGTTTTAACAAATTAACTATTTTTGCTCTTTCACTTAAATCAAGTAGTTTTTTGTTCAATTTGCTTAAAAATCTGTTCTTAGTACTCTGATTGTGCCCTCTATGCTTTGAATCTCTTTCCATAATAACTATCAGGTGAAATCCTATACTGCAAGATGTTCCCCACAAGCACATAAAAAAGGAGTCATCTCACCTCATTTTAGCTATTTTAAATTTAGGTAGCCAGTCTGCCTATGAGAGAGAGTGAGAGAGATAAATTGAGATTGAGGCTTCTCTGGTGGTGATTCAGCTTCTCCTAGGCTACTATTTTAGGATGGAATGATTTGCCTTCCAGTGGCTCATTCAGGCCACAGAGATTGGTGTTTATGTGCTTTGTCTGCTTTGCTATTTCTCCTTGTCCCAACATTAAACAAGGAAGGAAATATTTGGAGTTCAAGGAAGGGGAAAAAGAGTCCTTGTCTGACCTCTGCAAGTGCTGTGGGTGTGGGCAGCCTGAATCAGTTTTACTTTTTCCGAACCATATTTCTTTTACAACTTTCTAGTTACTTTCCATTTTGCTTCAGCCCTATTTGATCCACAGAAAAGAGATGAAAACGACTGATGACGCTGGAAGTTTTATGACCAGTATTATTTCAGGGGTCAGACTTACTGATTAAAATAATCTCTTTCGACTTTAAAAGCTTCTGGAGAAATCATAATCCCACTGAAGTCAACAGCAAAACTTCCACGAGCTTCAGGATGGCCAAAGTTTCGCCTTGAGTACCTATTAATGAATCTTTGTCATCTGACCCTTTGCTTGACTTGCAGGATTGCTCCATGCATTACATTTTCCAATGTTTTGTTCAGATGTGGTGTAAGTACTTCAAGGCACAAGGGTTTCTCTCCATGCCCTGGAAATAGTTGCACAGGCAATAGTTTAAGGAAGTTTTTGCTTGAAGAGTTGAGTAACAGAGCCAAAGTCTGTTCTTGGTTGAAGTGGAGTAAATATGGAATAGCTTGTTCAATGCAGAGTTACTCCTCTTTTATGACAGTGTAACTGAGAGCACAATTTTGCCAATTATTAACTTTTGTTATATTATTTGTATTTCTGTGCATGTCAGAATTTGTTGATCTCATTGTTCAACATAAGTAACCTTCTGGTGAAAACAGAACATCATTGTGAATTAGGTGTCATCAGCTAAATTGAACCTCACCCTGTGCATTTGACAGATGGTAATACATTCATTAAGTGTTCTGTGGTTGCTTTGAGGTTGGAAAGTGCTATTTTTCTGGCTTCTAACTCAGAATTCTTAAGTAAAGTTGTTTAAAATCCTAGTTTTGAAGGAAGAACAAAAATCACAAAAAGCTCATGAGGGTTTTTTATTAATATTTTGTTTACTATTGGTGGGATGACAGGGCAGGACTCTGATTGCTAGAAGTTGTCTTTGGCTGCAAAAGTAGCCAGAATGAAGTAGAGAAGGCTGAGAGAAATGGCTTCACCATGGATTTTGTCTATACATGGTTAGAATTTCTTGGAATTTGAGGTTATATTAAAGATATCTCAGTGAAGGCAATATGATGCTGGTGCCTTTGTGCTTGGTGATTCCATTGTCCAGAAAAATGGTTTCCAGGAGTTAAAACATTTCATCATGGATAGGCTGATGACAGGGCTCCTCTCTCAGAGCTGGTCACATTTGGGATCTCTAAGTTCCTACTTAAAAAGTCTGCAAGGAGGGGAAGCAGTTGGAGGTAGAAATTTCAAAAGCAGCACAGAGCCACATACTCAGGCCTGGCTCTACTTGGTGTTGCAATATTGAATCCTCCACCCTGACACTACCAAGATAATGCAAGGATGTGATTAGACACTTCAGAAGTTCTCCCCACAGCTCATTTGGGGGTCATCAAAACCAAGTGTAGAAGTGAAAACTCCGCTCAACAGAGAGGGAGCTCTCAGGGTGTTTAATTCAAACCTATTCTTTTAATTTTACTCACTTCAGGGAAGATTAATCCCACCCATTAGCTGTTATCAGCAGATCTATTTAGTTATTTAATGATGTTTCCCAGAGGACAAGTTGCCAAGGGAATTAGGTACTTAGTCACTTCTGAAATTCACTGTGGGTGGTACTCTCACAAATGGGGAATTAGTAACCTTTAAGATCTTCATCTCTTTTTAAATGTCTTCCAGTCTGGTGCTGACTGTTCACATGGCCCCTGCCTTGGTGAGTGCATCCTCTCCCCTATGTTCTCAGTGGAGACAATGTAGACAATCATCCAGATTTTCGTGAAATAGCCACAGTATGGGAAGTTTGGAATTAAGTCCAAGTTTAAGGAATTAATCCAAGCTGAGTTTGGTCAGTAATATGATCCCAGACAGTTCTTTCCTCAGGAGGAGTCCCAGAACATTCAGAGCTGTAGGCTGTTCTGAAGAGGTCATTTCCTGGTCTCCATTCACAATTTTTCACCTTTCATATAATGCTTAAATATCTACCAGGCAAGAGAGAAAATTAGATTCTTTTACACATCGACCTACTGTGATTGGGAATTTCCCTGAGTACCTTCTCAAGGAACATAAGATTTCAAATCATACAGGTAAATCTGAGTGTCTTAGGGCACCTAGAAAGAAGGATTTGCAACATGGATATTTGCATATGGATTTCAAGAAATGCCTTGGAAACCATTGACAGGCTTTACAAACCTGACATTGTGCACCTAAAATCCATTTAATTGGAAGGAGAGCAGTTCTCTCTTATTCACTATTTTTCTGTTCTGAGGCTGTTCTGAGAAGTTTACTAGGATCTAAGATCCAGTTTACTAAGAAGAGTTTTGATTAAAAAAATAGGGTCATTAGTGTCACGAATAGTTCAGTTCTTGCCTGTCAGGATATAGGATGATCCTGACTATGTCATGATTTCTTTGTGAGATGTCAGCATCCTGTGGGCTCCAGCAGAGCCTGTGAATTAGGTCACAGATGTATTGAACCCTAAACATATGCTTATTTCTGGCCTAAAGCTGCTGTATGCAAGCGCCAAGTATGAATTCAGATAGTTGTTTTTCTTGCTGTCACAAACAGGCTTCACTCCAGGCATTGTTTTTGGGACAGCCATGACGCACTTCGATAGAGCAATGAGAGGAAAAAAACAACCCCAAAACCTAATAAGTTCCAGAAAAGTTACATAAACACACCTCACCTGCTGCTGCTGTCTCCGTGCACACACCTGACTGTGACTATGGGCTAGCACAAAATATCAAGCACCCTCCTGACACTGGAATGTTGCTCAGATGACTTGGAGAACCAACAGTCCTACTGGGTGAAGGGAATACTGGAAAGTGGTCAGTGTTAAGCCAGTTCTCTAGAACCCAGATGAGCAAAACTGAATGAAGAGTAATTCGAGTCCATTGTCTCTACATGAACACACTGTAAGAGGAGACAGTCTGAAGCTGACCAAGAGAAGCAGAACTGTATATTCCACAGGTGTTAGAGGTCAAACAAAAAAAAGATTGCTAAATCCTTTGAGTGCTGCCACTCTCCACAGTTCCTACCCTCCTGTGGAAGCTGCAGGACAGCTGCAGGCAATTAAAGGCACCACTGCCAGCATCTGACAGCAGAATGTCAGTGTCAAAATCTAATTTGAATTGATTAAATGAGGGATGGCAACACTTTTGTTTTATGGATGGCAGCACTTCAGTCGCTTTAGATTCTCTGCTTTCAGAAATAAAATTCCTTCCCTCCCTGCTATGTTTGTGGGGATGTTTTCAGTTGGATCGCAGTCATTTCTCCAGTCAATCAATTAAGCCAGGGTTTGCCACTGTGTCTCAGAGTCAGCCACAAAAGAGCTGGTATGGTTCCCTGGTGCTGGGCCAAGAGACTTCAGTGGGAGCAAGGCATCAAGTGGCTTAATTTGAGTTCCACTGCTGGCACAGGTTTAATGGATGTTAGGGCAGCAGAGAAATCATGTTCTGTGGTGTTCAGCTCCTGCTCTCTCAGTGGCCCTGGACGTGCTGCCTTTCTCCCTGTGCCAAAAGCACAGGGGCAGCTGACAACAGAACTTGTGGAGTTACCTGTGCCAGCAAGGCTCTCTGTGAAGGGTGATTGCTGCAGCCTTTTTGAGTACCTGCTGTGGTCCATAAATATATTTAGGACCTTAGAATCATAGAAGAGTTTGGGTTGGAAAAGACCTTAAAGACCATCTAGCTGCAAACCCCCTGCCATGGACACCTCCCACTATCCCAGGTTGCCCTGTCCATCCTGGCCTTGAACACTGCCAGGGACAGGGCCACAGGTTGTCTGGGCATCTTGTGCCAGTGCCTCACTATTTCAGAGTAAAGAATTGCTTGCATATAACTAATCAAATTTGTTCCAGTTTGAACCCGTTGGTCCTTGTACTTTATCTCCATAGGCCTTGTAGTGCTATTCCACCTCCGTAACTCGCCTAAATTCAGTGATAGTACGTTACTCAGAGATACAAGATTTTACAGTATTGGACCATTAATACCAACTCCAGACCACATCTGCAGCAGGTATAAATCACTGCAGGTTATTTTCACCAGCTGAAATTCTGGCCTTAAGCCCATGAGTCATGTTGTTATTTTTTCACATTGTAAATTCTTGCTGTTTCTTAATGTTGCTTTAGCACTTTGGGGCACTTATGGGGGACCAGGACTCCATCATGCTTTTCACCCTTCAAACAGAAACACGAAAGACCCTTCATTGCCCCGAGTGTTTGTAGTTTAAGTAACACACAAACCTGCACAGTTATCCAGCTTTTTTAAAGTGCATTAGTGCAAGCAAGCTTTTCTGTTGTCCTGACAGTGAAGCATAAGGACACAAATCCCTTGACTAGGTGAAAAATTTGCACTCTGCAGTAGAGGTCTATGTGGCATTTGGAGACTGGAATTTGTTGGAGCCAGCAGCAGTGTGGGACATGATCTTCAGTAACTGAACTAAGAGGTCTGGAGTCCCCTCTCCATTGTGAGATTATTTGACATGTCTCAGAAAGAGCATTTGCAACCAAGCTGAACCTGAGTTAAATGGGGATTTTTAACACTGGCTAATATCTCATATAATTTGTAGCATATCTTTCAGCTCTATGGAGCTCTGGTTACCTTCTTTGGAGTTACTGCTATTGCCTTTAATTACTCTGCAAGGGTGTTGAAAGGAGTAAAACTAAGACTTGATAGAGCTGAATTAATGCTAGAAAATTCTGCTTCATTGTAGTCCTATGTCGCTGGTTAGAAAAATGAAGGAGTGCTGTACTGGGTTCCAGTTCCTGTTCCTGATGGCTTTCAACAGAGCAGAAGAATATCCTAGGCAATATGAGGCCTTTTGGTGCATCATCTTGACAAGCTGTTTTTTCATTCTGTGATCCTTTCAGTGCTTTTTGTTGTTTGTCAGGGGAAGACACGGTACAGCAAGGTCTCTGTATTCCTTTTCCCACTGCAGGATGAGCTTTATCCTCAGGCAGATGTATTTTGCTGGCCTACTTTGTCATTGGATTTGGTTTTGAAGCACAAATTAGCAAAGAAATTGATTCTTGTCTTTTTTCCTAGACACTACCATAGCCATTGACAATGAACATTTATAAACAATACTTATCCTGCCCTAATCACTTATTCTTTGGTTTTTTTTGAAAAAGCACTTGAAAGGGGCTTGGTGAAGGCTCTGAAGAAGCTGGATGACTACCTGAGAACTCCCCTGCCAGAGGAGATTGATGCAGACAGCACTGAAGAGGAGAAAGTGTCTAAACGCAAATTTCTGGATGGAGATGACCTGACACTTGCTGACTGCAACCTTCTGCCCAAACTCCATGTTGTCAAGGTAAAAGATGTCATGAGATGGTCAAAGAAGCCTTCTCTGATAGCTGAGTGCTAAAGCCAATGTGTATTTCAGCAGAGAGTTCTTAAGGCCTAGAAGAGCAGTTTGAAATTCACTTTTGCTCCTCAGTGTTTCCTATAGTTTAAATAAAGGAACATTATACCTAGTTCATGGGAAAACTGTCCCATCATGTATTAGTGGTGAAGTCAGTACTAAGTTCTAGGTGTCTTGTCTCCTTATTTTTACCCTGCTGTAAGTAGTAGCAGTATTTCTCATTAATTAGTTCCTAATGCCCTTAAGAAACATGTCAAAACTTTAGTCAGTTCACACCCATTTGTAACTTAAGAGCAGCAGTCCATCTCTTTGGGGAATATTTATTCCATCTGGTATTTCACACAGAGAATTTAACAAATCAAAGTCATTGCTGGATTTAAGATGTACTACGGTTTCTGATATAGTGCAAATCATGTACATCATCTTGACTTCTAAATGTTGCATTTATTTAATTTATCAGATGACATGTTGCTTTAGAATAATGCAAGTACCTGGCAGACCTTGGCAAATGAGTGAGCTAGGAATTAAAGCCAAGTCATGCATCTAACTTGGCTCTGTGAGCCAAAACATAAACTGAGCCTGGGAGCTGACTGCACACATGCAAAAAAGGAAAAAAACAAATTAAAAACACACACAAGTCACCAGGTAAGAAATGTGATAATATCCTCACAGGTTTAGTGCTTATTCTGGCTCGTCTTCATTGGCAACCTTGGAGTCAGACAATGCAAAATGAATGTGTGGCCCCCTCACTGGTTCTTGTCTTCTAGGGATGAAATGAAAGATGCAAAAAGAGAACTAAAATTTTTCTCAGACAAGCATACTCATAGGATGTTGCCTGAAAAGCATTTAGCAGATAGAAGAAAAGGGTAAATTATTTTTTCATTTTATGGAAGATGTGTGCTGGAAATTTTGAAAATGTTAAGTTGCTGAGCAGGTTTTATCTTCCCTATGTGCGTGTGAAGCATCGTGGAAGGTGAGGATACTTAATTAAATGCAGTTTAGGACAGGGTTTGGACTTGCATATACCAAGTAGATCCTGGTAATAAAAACAAATCACAGTCGTCTCTGGGAACGTGAGTGTCCCAAGAAATCTGAGATGGAAAACAGCTCTACCATGTGCTTTAAAAATAAAGGGGAACTCTGTGGCACATATGTATGTAATTTTTGCCCAGGAACAGTTTTATACTGTCAGAAAAATTAGAGATTGGAAGCACTCATTAAATTAGCTAATCCATCCCTTCCTATCAGATAGTTCACTCTGTCACCACAGGCTTATTCTGTATGGTATATCCCTACAGGGAAACTGAAATATTCCAATCCAGCAAGGTACTTAACTAAGTAAGTAGCTTTAAGTACAGATTAATCCCATTGACTTCAATGGGACTGTACAGGTGCTTAAAATTAAGTATGCACTTAACTATTTTCCTGAATAAGGGCCTGAGTGTTTTAAGAAATCGAAAATTTGCCTTGATAGACAATTTCCTAGTCTAACAAGGCTTGAAATAACCATTTTCTGTCTCAGTTTATCCCAATGGTCCTGTTTCTAATATATGCTAAATCATCTTGGTTTCCTAATTGTGGTACCCATACCACCCTGAATTTTTCCTTTTTCATGAACACAGCCTTCTAATAGCTCTGGATGATTATATCCTCTGACACCATTTGCCAGGCAAAATATATTACATATNATATATATATAAGTTAAATATAATAGTTAATATGAAAATATGTTATAATCATTACTAATGCTTTTCTCTTAAATGTCTTGCTTTTTATGATTTAGCCCCTTATGTGGTGTCTCAGCTTTAAGTGATGTACTTAAGACTTGTAAAAAAACCTCCAAAACCCCAATATAGTAAAAATCAATAAACTTCAAGTACCATAAAAGTTGAAATTTGGTGACAGTAGCCAGGTCTCCTTAGGCCAAGCAGCAGCCTTGCAAGATAAGGGATAACCAGCAGTCACTTCTCAGGCTTTTCTGTGATAAATCCCTAATTCTCCAAACATTCCTCTCATTTGCTATTCATTGTATGACAGAAGAGAGCAAGGAGCTCCCTCAGAAAGAAATACATCCCCAGTGAGATGCTTTTTTCACATGTTTTATCTTTGCTTTTAGATTGTTGCAAAGAAATACCGCAACTTCGAGTTCCCGGCGGAGATGACGGGGCTGTGGCGGTACCTGAAGAACGCCTACGCCAGGGATGAGTTCACCAACACCTGTGCAGCAGACAAAGAAATCGAGCAAGCCTATGCAGATGTGGCCAAGAGGCTCAGCAAGTCCTAACTGCCCCCAGCCATGGCTCAGTATCCCCTTTTACAGACTTTGCTCCTTGTTGCCTTAAGATGTACTTTATCCTTATGCTGTCTGGTTGGCATCTTTATGACTTCACCTGTTCCAAGTATATTGGGACAAATCTTCCCCTCCCTGGAGAAAAGAGAAGGCAGCTGTAGTGGGGGGATGGGGGGTGGACACCCTTTGAAGTCTAACCCAAGATCTGGCTCAACTAGTATTATTAGCAATCAGTATTGGAAATGAGTCCACTTGACTAGTTTCTTGTTCTGTATTGGGGGGTACATCATGACCTGTATTCTTTAGAGTTTTAAAAATAGCTGATATTTCAGGTAAGAGAGTTAGGAGCACATAGAACTGGTTCCTCTCTAGGTTATTTCAAGGACACTTTTTCCCTCAGTTCTAAGATCTTTGAGGCATGAACAAAATTGAAGAGAGAGAGAGAGAGAGAGAGAGAGGGGAAAAACAGGAGTTTGACCCTAAAGCAGAAGTGCTCTTAGCAGTTATATTTAAATAAACTCTCTGAATGCATCTTCTGTCTTAGCAGGCCCAGGAATTTATTGGGTATTTATTTTTAACTTGGCGCAAGAGGGGGAAGCCAGAGTGAATATGTCAGACTTGCAGATGCTACTCTGCATAAAATTTGCATGGTGTTGTTGGATCCATGGTGTTTAAAGCAAAAGAGAGTGAAAGAGCAATTGAGCAGGCAGCCCTTGGAAGAGCAGGGCCTGTGCCAAAATGCCCAGTGGATCTGCTGGTTAGTAGAGACAGACAGACACAGCAATCACAGGGGCAGCAGATTGACTCCAGCACCCACAGAGGGAATTGGCACAGCAAACCAAACCATGTAGGATATTGTTGTCGTGACTGTATGGTTGCCAGTTCCTTTATAATTGCTATCTTGGGAAACTTGGATCAGCAGTGGGAAGCTGTCGCTGCACATGGATTGCAGGCAGGGGAAGTGCTTTTGTCGCCTTGGGCTCCAGATGGGTCACTTTCGAGTGCTCAGCATCTCTCCCCAGGAGGAGTTTGCTGTGAGAGCCTCAAAGAGGGCAGGCTGGCACAGTGAGAGGCACATTGCCAGACAGGAATTCAGCAAGTGTGCTAGCAGAAATCCATGCATGATGCCTCAATCCCACTCATCCAGGCTTTACCCATTTGGGTTCTACAGTTCTGAATTAAGTTTTTTATTGTAGAAGAAATTATTTTGCTCTGTCTGCAGTGCCTGCCTGGCACATCTGCTTTACGCTGGTGATTATTTGCATGTTTCTTCAGCAAATTCGGAATAACAGCTCTTTCACTTGAAACTCGTGCCCCAGTACGTACAGGAGAGTGCATGATTCAAGGGTTTCAGTTTGTGGGGGAATTTATTACTATTTTAAAAGAAAAAATAAAGCTGAGCTGTAACTTGATGTGGCTCCCCTTCTGATCAGAGCTGCTAAAGCTGCACTGATTTGAAGGGAACCCCAAGCTGGTGAGTTGTGACCAAGGGGAATCTCACAGCTGACTTGTTTGCAGCCAGAGAGCTGGAAAAGTGGAACAACATCGAAAGCCAGGCTCTGCCATGTGATGCTGATGACAATCTGAGAGCATCCTTTTGCTTTAGTGGGATAATTCCATTTTTCACACTAACCCAGCTGGGAGCAGAATGTTGTTCATTGACTGAAGGGAGTTTGTGGCTGACTATTGTTTCACATGCAATGGTCAGTTTGTTCTGAACTTTCAAAACCTTGGAAGAAAATCAATGAACTCCCAAGTCTTCTCCTAGAATGGGCTATTTTAGCAGTGGCTAGACTGGAGGGCAAAGGCTTGCACTCTTTAAAATATTGCTGAAAAATCAGCTGGCTCAGAGAACACTAATAGCAGACAGAAAAATCTGATGAGATTAGAAGTATCTGCATAAGCGCATGTGGCTTGTTAAAAATATTTCTTCATGAGATTGGAATTATTGTGATATTATTTTCTTTTTTTTTTAAGAAATCTGTCATTTATTTATTTATTTATTTAATTGACTCAGTCCTTTCTTTCTGTCTTTCTGGTTTTTGTTTTCACTCAACACTTGGGTCAGGATAGCTCAGTCAGTTTAGAAAAGTGTTATTAGCAAAGCTCTGCAAGTTTGTTCCTAGAGAAAATTCTTCTATCTGATCAATCATCCTGGGGAGTTTTTACTCTCAGTATGATCCTGTCAGTCAACAGAAACTACATTTTTCTCAGTTGCCTTTTCCCAGGCTTGCACTTCAGTCAGTTGCTTTCCTTAGTCACAGTTGCTGTGAGTGTTTGAATAAAAGATGCAGATTCTTGCTCTCTGCTTGTTATATTTCTGTCCTGAAAGAAGACCGTCCAAACATGCACCAGATCTCAGGCAGGTGAACCAGGGTCTGCCCTTGATTTTCATCTCAGAATCTTCACCATTTTGCTGAATTTCATAGTTCTGAAATTCTCTTATTTATTTGTCTCTGTTTTTCACAGAAGAGGGACAATCACAATCTGTTGATTGCAATGACCTAAAATTGCATCTGTTTTAAAAAAAATTATGTTTAAAAATGGTTGGGCTTATATAAAAAGAAAATGATCTATAAATGCAATGAGCTTTTTCTAAGATGATTTGCATGTTCTTAAAAACTTTTTAAGATTTCATAATAAAATCTAAAAGTCCCCAGGCTAATTTCCTATCATTTAATTGCAAAAAAGATTCCTTAAATATCTTCATTTTTCATATAATATTCCAAAATATCTAGGTAAAATACAATGGTGGATATGAGAAATTAGAGGAGTATGGAGGAGTTTTCAGCTACAGTGCCAGTTTGTCTGAATTCAGGTCTCATTCTGCATCCTAACTTTGCATTTTACTCATAACTCCATTATAGGCTGATCCAAGATCATGGACAGGTTCAGGCATTCCCTGACCTTTGTTTGGGTTTGAAATCCAAGCTCATGTTTTCAGATCTGTAATTTTCACTCACCTTTGTGCTTCTTGGCTTTATCCATTGCCAGAAGCAGGAAATACTGGAAATCCTGCATAGAAGAGTGTTTTGCTAAGATTTTGAGCTCAGTTCTCAAGGCTCAGGATCCATCACCAACGAGGTTCTAAAGGGCTCCAGATTAATTTAAGCAGAGTATTTTTGGTGACCTTCCATTGTATTCTATATGTAATAAATATTAATCATACAGGATTATATATCTACGTTGGCAAGGCAGCATTTCTGAAAAGAATCTAAGTGACAAGACAGACATTGCAGATTTACAATAACTTTGTTCATAAATTTTTTTGCAAGATGTAAAGAAAGACATAGTGCAGAGAGGGAAGAAGCCAACAATGTGGATTTAATCATCTACATTTCAGAAATGCAGACCAAATGTCTGTGAAGATGTCCATTTCATCCAAACATTTCTTAGATATTTATTTCAAAGCTCCCTGCTCAGTCAGTCCAACACTTCATTCATACTGGAACAAATATTGATTTTTCTTCTGTTAGCAGTGGTATGGGAATTCTTGAGGATCCCATAGATTAGTTACCCTAATTCTCTGTTAGAACTCTTTGAATTGCCAGGAGGTCATTTTGCAGCACAGGTAGAACTAAAGAGTATCTGTTTAAAGTCTATTTAAACCAGGCCTTCTGAGAAACATTTTTTCTTATAGAAATCACATAATGATTTTGGTTTATCAGGTCTAGCATGGAGTACAGAATTACAGGTTACTCCTCTAGCTGCATCAGGTGAAAAGCCACTGCCAGGGCGAATGACAGTCACAAAGAAAATAGACAACTTAGTTTCCTACAAGAAAGTTCAGCTGAATTGCACAAAGCATTTATTTTAAATATATATTTATTTTATTTTAACCCCCTAAGACCTTTCCCCTTCTCTTGTCTGTGCTCAAATTCAGCTCCAAGTTAGCCATAACCATCTCCTCAGTGATAAGTAGCAGGATTTTTGTGGATGGGCGCAGGGGAAAGTCTTTTAAGTTTAGCCCTTCCATCTGGTGGGATGAAACCCCCTGTCTGCATCACCTGAGTTTGGCTAATTAGCTGAGTTGAAAGTATTGCGAAAAATTTAGCCAGTGGAAATCGCACTCCTGTAAAACCAGAAGCACATGGAAGCATTATATTAAAAAAAATTAATTGGTGTTTTAAAGAAAGAAATAACCCCTAAGTCTTGTGTCCTACTTCACATGTATTCTGAAATTTGCCTTTGTTTATAACTTTTCTAAATGCATTCATTATTCTTGAATTGTTTTTGATATTAAGAAATATTTTTCCAGTAAGATTTTGCCTCACTGCTGAATCTTTCATCTCTTCATTAATTTTGATTACTAAGTCTGCAATGACTTAGTAATTCCAGAGGAGGCAGAAAAGCTGTGAGGTTTATACTTGTTGAGAAGTTGAAGGAGCTAATGATTTTTTTTTCTTTTTGAGAAAACAGCATTAAAATAATTTTTAAAATTGTTTCTTTTCATCTGGGATACTTTAACCAAGAGTGATAGACTCTTTAGTCTGGACTGTGAATTTCAGTATAGGCATCAGCAAGGAAGCATGTTGAAGGTGGCTTTGCCTAGGAGTTTCTCACAGGTAGTAGACATGCTCCCTCTGAGTCACAGATCTCCCATTTCCTGCTCTCAGGAGGGCTGTGCTGGTTTGGACACTGAGCTAGGACAGCCACTTAGTGCTCAGCAGTGAAAGGAGGATACTGTTCCTTGTTCGCCCGTGTCACGTGTAGGGAAAGCAGAGAGTGTTAAGCTGCTTTATTTCCTTGTCCCACATTCCAAACAGCACTCGGCCCCAGAAAAGCCCAGAAACCCCATCCAATACTGTTTTCCAAAGCTTGATATGTCCATTTTTTAACATGTGACATAAAAGCCTGAAGAATCCCGTGTAACCCCTCAGGCACTCCCCACGCAGGACTCAGCAGCCTCTCAGAGACCGCAGCAATCATCTTATTCCCCTGTTGCCCCAAATCATTCCCCTTTCACCATTCACTGGAGAGATGCTAATCCTGAAAACACTCCCAGGGATGCGTTTGAATGTGGTGTGTTTGAGCTGTGCTCATCAGCTAAGCAGCTCTGAATGGTGGCATTGTCACATCTCAGCGGGTTGTGCCTCTGCTGCCAAGGGGACCCACCACACGCTGGAGGAGCCAAAACTGCTGCACCAGTGATGGTGCAGCCATGATGAAAGATTTGAGGGCCACCTTTCCTCCTGCCTGGCTCCCTGGCTGAAGTATTAGAGCTCAGCTGGAGCCATGATCCAGCGCTAATGAGCATTTCTAGCTTGCAGCATGTGAATAGAGACTACTGATGTGTTTAATGTTAAACATGTGCTTGCTTGCCTGCCTGCCTGGAGAGGGGCCTAAAAGCCATGACACAAAAGCCTGTATTAATAAAGGGCATTATTATTCTCTTCCCTTTGAAATCTGGTGGCAGAATTCCCAGTGGGGGAATTCCCAATAGGAATTCCCAGTAAAGCCAAAGGTGGCATAAGCATGAAGATGTTTTGAGTGCAGAGAGAACTCAGGGAGAAAAGGAGGCAGCAGTGCTATAAGTGTTAGTGCAGAAGGAGGACACCAGGTGGTAACTGCAGGGACATGAGCAGTGCTGCCAGGCTCTGTCCTGGTCCCATGGGGGGTTCAGAGTGGAGCAGGGACCAGGCTGTGCTGGCAGTGTAATGCCAAGGGATGTCCCCACACATCTCCAACCATGCTCCCTGTGGTGGTATCCCACAGCACAGCGATGCCTCCATTGTGTCTGCCTCACTCTTATTATGAAGTAGCTTGTCTAAAGAAAACTAAAGGGTGGGGGAATTTTTTTTTAATGTATACATGAAGTAAAAACAATCCAAATATGCTTTAATGGTTCTCAACATGATACTGTCAATTCTCACCACAGGGTGGAATTTGTTGGTGGAAATTAAATTAAATTAAATTAAAACAGAAAAGCTTGGCTATTGCTAATGGGTACTACTGGGAGCCTTAAAAGCAGTTTGCAGTGTAGAACCATAACAGGAGTGAACATCCTTTAATTCCCAGAATTGCTTGGCTTTCACAGGGTCATTTTAGCCTATTCTGTTGTGCTGCTGAGAAGTTGCTCTTTCCCTGTCTCTCTAGGTCTATAAACTCTGAAGAATTTGGGAAATGGCTACAGGCACCAAATTAGTCTTTTTCTTGTTTGCTCCTTTTTTTTTCCCTCCTTCATTAAATTAACTACTTTCATTTGGAAGTAAGCAATAAGTAGAATTTGCAAACAGCAAATTTCTCTACTCTTTCATTATGAAAGTTTTTAAGAGCTTTCAGGAAATGAGAGGTTATCCCCAGTTTTGGGAACAAACTGTAGTGTAAAATACAAATGTAAGTGGGATTCTGATTATATTATTGAAGCAGAAAGATTGAAGTTAGTTTGTTTTAAGGAGCATGCTTAAGAGTAAATGAACAGAATATTCCAGATACTGCAATAGGGTCTTCAGTTCTAGTTTCTGGTTTGGGTTATTGGGGTTTGTGTTTGGTTTTTTTTGTTTGTTTGTTTGTTTTTGGGTTTTTTGTTTTTTTTAAAATTAATTACCTATTGTACAACATAAAAATATATATACGTATACATATATATATTCAGAGTATTTATCTTCATTATTTAATTCAATAATGCTGTGAAGTTTGTTGGGATAGAAAGTGGCATAAAGAGGAAAACTAACACTCTTGAAACAGCACTATTATTTCTGTGTCTTTGGTTTGGTTCCCACTGGAATAAACAAGAACCACACCATTAGCTGTGTGGAAGCAGGATCTCAACTTCACAGACCCGAAAGTTTGGCAGTCCCTTGGTGGGCAAGGTAATTTGCTGTGCAGCAATCCGAGCCTTGCAGTGGGCACAGCACGTTTTGAAGGCGTTCAGAGCGTCCTTGGGCAAGGGAGTGATGCTTGCAAAGAACCCCAGTGAATCCCCTGCTGTTTTAAAATGAGATTAAGCCATCATGAGATGTGGACTGGCTAACCCCAAACCAGACACGTTTGCCTGCAGCGCAGCCGCTAAATTGGTCTGACATCAGGAACCGCAGCGAAGGAGCTTGGCCTCAGAAGTGAGTCAAAGCAGCATCTTTGTCACCAGTCATTTTCTATTTATAATGACACAGATCTATTTTATAATCACGGGGAGGCACAACAGGAGTGTGCTTTGTTCTGCCTAAATCGCATTTCTCGTGCGGGTGCGTTTAAACACAGCCCTTGGCCCCTTGCCCCGCGCCACACACACCCAGGGCGGGCAGTTCTGGCACAACAATGCACACCCTGTCGCGCTTGAATGCTCAAAGCCTCCAGTGCTGGAGCAATAAACTCCTGCTAAATGGCTTAAAAATGTTCCCTAAAGTGCACTGAGCTGCAGCCTCGCTTCTCATTTCCAATGCTGTTCTACTTCTAAGCCTTGTGTTTCAAAGAAACCAGGAGTATGTTGTGCTGTTTAGTGATGGGAATTGCTGGACGTTATTAACTGTAAGGATTTGGGGTGAAAAACCCCACTCCCCAGCCCAACCCTCTTTCCTGGTGCAAACCTGACAGCTTTTACTCCTGGCTGTGTTTTCAGAGGCTATGAACAAATTCCCAAAAGCTGCTTGGTTTGGTTCTTGGAGAATGGGGTCCTTTTCTGTGCAGACCCTCAGAGCTATGATGGTAACCCCTCTTTGCTTCCTTTTGTCCTTTATTTCTTTTTTTTTTTTCTTTTTAATGGAGGGTCCTGCTGTGTAATTCCTAGAAAATGATCAATAGATTTATTTTTGTAACCTGTTTCCAGTTCTAAAGCCTGAAGATCAGAAGCAAGTTGTATAGTAAGATTTGGGGGTGAGCAGAAGTGCCTTTTCCCCCTACCAAACCTACTTGTTTTCAAATCCTGACTCATTTGGAGCACAATTATGGTTACTCTGAGGAGGTCTGAGTTTGAAAGAGAGGAAGGGGAGCCCACTGAGAGAGGATAGCAGGAACCAGTCTGGAGGTCTTAAAGAGATATGTGGACAAGTTTCCTATCAGTGTGTGAGCAACCTGTGCAGAGACCTGCACAGCCCTGGTGGACCCACAGTTACTTATGACCTGCACTGATATTCAAAGGCAAAATTTGGTCAGTGGACCATGATGTGATGATCAGACATGGTGCCTCTTCAGGGCAAAAAAACAGGCAAGAAAAGGGCTCATTTGAAAGGACACTCAAATTTTTAGCTACTGGTCAAGACCTGCATTCACATGACTGGATTTTCTCCTCCATAATACCATTAATTCCAGAAATGGCTAAAGGCTTCAGGGCTCCCACATGAAGTACTGGGCTAAAAGCAAGATCAGAAACCCATATGGAGAATTACCTCATATCAGGAATTACCTTTAAACTCAGACCTGGTAAGCTTCAAAGAAAAGCAATTTATTTGTAAACAACTATTTAAAAGTGTCTGACAGTGAAAAGTAACTGTGTATCCAGAGGTCTCCATCAGATAAGAAGGCGAGCCAGGATCCCTTTGTGTACTTGTGTTTTTTAGCCAAGGAAGAATCTCTCTTAATGTGCAATTTTAGATTAGATTGCAACTTTTTGGGGTAGGAATTATGTATTTGTTCTCTGCATGTGCAGCTCTTTACACAACAGGACCCTGATTAGGGCCTTTGTGTGCTGCTCTAACCCTCATAATCTGTAATAATAGGAAAAATAGAATTAAAATGTCATTGCAGTTTACCTTTAATATTATGATTGTGAGACTGTAGTCTGTCAACTGTGAATAAAATGTCCATTTTGTATGATAGGTAGTATATTTTATTAATTGAAGAGAGTTAAATTTAATTTTTAAACACGAAAAAGTATCTGCTTATTGTTCCATTTTAAGATTTTGAATAGATAAGCAAATATTTCTCATGTATCTATCAAGTGAGTATGTGTTAAATGAAGAAACCCACCTTCCTGAATTGGAGCTGTTTATAATTATATTCCAGGAGTGATTAACACCTTTTAATTTGAATAAAAGTGGTTTATTTTCTCATTGGGTTCTTGCTGAACTTTTGTTTAATTTTGTTGGGGTTTTTTTGAAACAGCCAACTTTTCTTTGCCTGCAAAAAACCAAAAGTGTGCCCAGAGCTTTAATCCAGCTATAGTCACCCCTTACTGTAAGGCTGGGCTATGAGAGCTTGTGGGGTTATAATACACATCCATAAAATAATGGAAGGGGTGAAATGGAATGGGACCATTCACTATTTCTCATATCAGAGGCTATGTGTTCCTAATGAAATAATCAAGCAGTGAGTTTAAAGCAATCAGAAAGAAAAGCCTTTTTACACAGTGTGTAATTAAACTTTGGAGCCCTTTACTGGATGATGCTGTGCAGATCAAAATGAGTATGGGGTTCAGCTTCCTGAAGAATAGATCCATAAGTGTTGTTAAGCACAAAACTTTGGAAGCAATGTCCATGTCAAGAAGTCCCGAAATAGCAGGACTGAGAAGAAGTCCATGAGGAAGCAGGTTTCCATTTGCCTCATTTTTTATATTGTTTATGCTGTGAGAGATTAGACACAGCCACGGGAGGGCTGGGTGCCTTGGCTCCAGGATGTCCTTTCTGGGATTACAGTACACAAATGTGAAGTATTGTAAATTGAATTCCAGTGCAGAACTTTGAATTTATCTTCCCCAATGCAAACCAGTTCCAGAGGTGCTTTAGATACAGAAGCTCAGAATCCCTCTCATAGCAAATGACAGGGAATCACATTCCATCTGAAACAAGAATTCATCATCCAACAGCTGCAGCTGGAGAGGAACAAGCAGGATTTCTCTGAATTTACATGTCAGCTTCTATTCTGGTCCCAAAGATTGTACCCAATGGGTATCTCTAGTCCTGCATTGCTCTGATACCACATCTCTTTTGATGTTGTGTGCGATATAAAAATGGGCATCTGTTTCAAATTCTCCAGACCCAAGGTGGTAAGTGCCAGCCTAATGTTTCTGCTCAAACTAGTGCTGAAATACCATTTCACTTGTCCAGCACTGTTCTAATCCAGGGCCTTGGCTGATTGCTTTTGGACTAAGTCCTAAATTTATAAACACCCAGGTGCACCTTCGTAGCAGATGTGATCTTTCCCTTTCTCTCCTGTCGTGGAAGCATGAAAGAAAACCAGGGAGTTTGAAAAACTCGCCATCAGACATATCAAAGAATTAATAAATTCCTTTTTTTTTGCTTAATTTGTAGTCAGTCCTGAGTGGAAGTTCAGCTTTGCTGCTCAGTCACTCAGCTGCTGAGAGTTGCTACGCACTGCTGTGGCTGATGGGGGACACTGCTGTACATTTCCTTGTAGAAACACACACCTTGCACAGCTCCATCACTGTCATGCCAGAACCACAGGTATGAGATTTCTCCATCCTGATGAGCATCTCTGACAGTGGTCAGTACCAAATAATTCACAGAGGGCTGCCAGGAGCCCCAACCCTTGAGGTTTGACCTACTGACCATACACAAAAAATATTTGACATTGGTGGTTTTTTAGTGTTTATTTAAAAATTATTCCCTATAGCTCTGTCCCTTCTCATTGTACAAACAAATAACACTGGGTTCAGGCTCTCTGGACACTGGTCTAAGTGATGTTTGACAGTAGTAAAACTGAGTGCATCAGATCCATTAGGCACTGTGTAAAATAAATGGTTTCTGAGCATAAGCGATTGTGATTGCAGATCTGAATGATGAAAAATGGGGTGAGTAACAACCTGGATCACTTATCACTTTTCCTGTCTTTAATTTATCATTCTTTATGCATTTGCTCTGAGAAAAGCCAAAGCTTTCCCCTTTCCACAGCAATGTCTCACTGCTGCTGGTCATTTTTTTGGTCATTCAGTCTCTGAAAATTCACTTCTACCCAGGTAATTGCTCTCTCTGACGAGGATTTGTGCTGCTGTCTCTCCCTGCTTGCCATGTGAAAAATAGAGCCCCTGATGGGCTCCGTGGAGCTGCTGGCACCTCTTCCTTCAGCGATGGGGTAGGGGGAAGCTTTGTCAAGGAGGGTTTAGTTTGGGTTTTCTTTTATATCTGAATACCTGACATAACACTCCACACGTCCTGCTCGACATGCTGCAATCACTCCAGTCTGCACCAGGCAAGAGTTTAGACATTTCAGGTGTCATCCATCCTTCATATTTCATGCATGCCTTTCCTTTCATGAGCCCAGCAGATGCCTTTAATTGCCAGCTTTTGCTTCTTGGCTTTCCAAGGAGCAGCAGAGGAACTATGGAGTCCCTCTGGCGAAGGATGAAACGAAGGGGCCTAGCAGTGTTATGACATTTTCTTGCACTGAATTGGCTTTGGGAAGAATGGCCTCTTTCCTCCCATTAGATAAGCACAGAAATCTCAAGCAGATGCTTGCAAAACATCAAACAAATATATACTTAAAAAAAATAAATATAGGCTATACCCACATGCCCCATAATCTGGCCAGTATTCAGCCACCACTGACAGGACCTAGCCTTTCTCTGGAGGAGCCTGAAGGAAAAGGAAAATGCGCAGTCTGGTCACTCCTCAGCAGGACTGGAACTGGCTCCTCTAGCATCCCAGAGGCCAGCATGGCCATGCCAGTGGCTGGTGGCCAATTTCCAACCCACCCTGCTGTTCAGCAGCTGCACTGAAATGCAACCCTTCTCTCTTGGGTGTTGTGTGTACACCCCAGGGACTTTAATCTGTTTGAGTTCTCCCCTAAATCAGCATTGCAGAATGCAAAGGGGAATTTAATGCCATAGGGAATAAGGTGCAGCAGTTTGAAAAGTCTAAACTGCCAAAAACGAGAAGAAAGGGTGTTTTCTTTAGTGCATATGTAAGCCTTGTAACCCTTACGCTTCTGAATTTTAATGCCAAGATAATAGAGGGGATTCCTTCTGGTTCCCTTGCACTGAAAGCCACAGGTTTTGGGAAAAGCTGGATGGAAGTACATTCATTGGGAAGTGTGAGAAGGAATTTATTGCAAGAAGTCCCCCTTCCCTCAACTCTTTATTAAAACAACATTAAAGAACATTATTGGTGCCAAGGGAAGGACTTTGAAGAACCTGCTGGAGCTCAGGTCGCCCGTGTAATCCTCATCCAAGTCCTGGTGTGGACAGGTTGTGGTACCAGCTTTCATCAGCTCATGCACCACATCTTGCACAGCTCCTGCCCCGTTGGTGCCCTGAAAGGGTGATGCAATTTGTTTTCTTGGCACAGAGTGGTGCTAGGCCTTCTTTACTCCTTATTGCTCAGTTAGGAAGCTCTTTAACAGTCATGGTTATCGCGTGCTTTCTGAGCCAGCGTTGTGACTGCTTCACAAACATTCATCAGATCACTTCTTGTGTCACCAAGGGGCACAGGATGATGTTTCACAGCCTGGGAACCAAGACTGAAAACCTGACTTTTCACTTCAGATGCTCCGTTTCACCTATTAAAGATGTGATTTTTGCACTGTGTTGTGATTTCAAGGAACTGCTGTGCCAATAAACCAATGCATTGGGATCACTCCCAACCTCTGGGACAAACTGGCATGAACTGGCTCCTGTCCATACTGGTTTACTCTCATCAACTGAATAGCTGCCTGCAAGTGGCTTGTTAGAAACATCCCCTGGACAAATGAGTTTCCAGATGATTTCAAAGGTTAGCTTGAGAGGGTACTAGATGGCCTGAGCCAAGATACACATGCATATTTATATATTTATATATATAAATGTACAATATAAAGTATAAATGTATATTCATATATGCACTAAATAGTAGAGGCAGGTATTTGGGTTATGGTTCCAAGTGCAGCTGTGACTGCTCAGAAGCCCCTCAGCTGTTGCCTCAGGTCCCAGTGCCACCATGAAGCTTGCATATAAAAAGTAGAAAATTTGGGACAGATGAGCAATGTTTGATCTTTCCTGTCTCTGGAGTGACTTTGCAATTTTAGTAATGTTTTACTGTGGTTTTGCTTCATATAAAGTTTCACACCTATATATACCTGCACATGCACACATGTACAATAGCATCCTTCCCTCTGAGCAGCATTTTAGGTCTGGGTTTTCCCTTATCATCCTTAATGACAGCAGAAAATCAGTGCAGCTGGGATTTGAGCCACTACAGGACCAGCTGGCTTTTGGCACCATGTCTCTGCTGAATCCCAAGTCTTCAGAAGGTTATTTATCACACTACAGCCAGAGCTGTCTTGCCTTCCTGCTCTGCTGGGAATAGTCCCCATCCCCTGCCACTGGCATGATTCCCCAGAGAGAGCACCACAGATGCTGGAGCCAGTTGGATGCCTTGCTTTGCAACCAGCACTCATATTTATGGTGTATAGGGTAAAATCTTTATTCATAAAGCAGCAGCTTTAGCTTTTCATTGTCAGTGTGGATGTTGAACTAATCAGAAAGGGGAGCAGGGGAAGGGTGGGGACAGGAAAAGAGGAGTTTGTGGGAACATAACAGTGTTAAAGAAAAAACTCTGCTTGCTGTCAGTTAAGTCTCTCCATTAGTTACCTCCACTATTATGGATTCATTTTAGGATCCAGACTTCAGTATACATAACTTTAAATCACTAACATCCTTCATGGCTCTGTGATTTGCTGTTTCCATATGTAGCCTCTTGGCCCATTGTGTTGGCACAGGTTCAACTCTTGTTCTTCCTTTGCGTTCCGGTTTCTTCATTTTGATGGGAGGGGAAGAAGAGGGAGAGAACAAGAAAGGGATGGTGAGACAGAAGGCAAGTGATGGTGGAGAGGGAAGGGATGGAGGAAAGGAGAGGAGCAAAAGGAAAAGTAAAAATAATACAAAGAGAGAGAGACAGCTTAAAATAAATCAGAAGAAGTAAAGGAGAGTGGAAAGAGCAAAAAGAGGAAAACAATGAGAAGTGTTGTCATGAGCAGCTATGCCCACCTTGCTGCTTGTGGCAGTGCTGGGATGTTGTGGAGTGGGAGGAGAGGGCTGATGCAGCCTTTCCTGAGCTCCTGGACTGGCAATGCCAGCCTGCCCCTTGTCCCAGTGCCAGGCTGCCCTTTGTTCCCTTGCAAGCAGGCTCAGTCTCCGGCTGAACTTTATAATTAAGCTCTCTGAGATTTGCTTAGGGTCTGGGCTGACAGCTGTATTGAATTTTAGTTTATTGTGTGATTTATCAGGGCCGTCGATGGGCGTTTGGATGATTTAGTGCTGCAAAAATACCTTGGAATGCAATGCACAGCAATATCTGCATTATTAATAACAATAATAATAAAGATAAATGTCCCTCCTCAGAGCTTTCGATGGCTGTGCCACTCAATTTAACATTTTAACAGTGGCATGTGGCCTCTCCATGGCACCTGGTAGCGTCTGATGGATTCGAGCAGGCAAAGAAAAGGTTATTTGTCAAACACTCAGCCTCAACTGTACAGTATTTTGAAAGCTCCAGGTCAGAGCAGCCTGAGCTGCATTCCTGTCCCTGACATCCAGCGAGACTGAACTTTGTCATGTTATTAAGCTGTCAGCAGTGCTGGGGCGTTATTTGGATTTCTGGTGGGAACTCCTTGCACATGCTTGGGGTGCTCTAGTGGGATTATATCAACACCACTGTAAAACACACACAAATGAGCTGTGCTGTAATTACTACATGAAGACCTCACTTGGCTGAGTTAATCAGCAGAGAATGGAAAATACCAGATAAACACAAATGTCCCACCAGGATGTTTATTCCAGTGGCAGCAATGCCATTGTTTCCTAGGAGACCAGCCTGAGTCTGGGGCTCCTCTGACAGCCAAACCACTGACTGCTCATCTGTGCCATGGAGGAGCAGCATGGAGCTCTGCTCCATCCTCTCCACCAGCACCTGACAGACCAGCAGGACCAGGGCTGGGAAGAGTAGAGGTTCCACACTACTTACAGATTTTATGAATATCTGTGATACTTGTTGATTAAAATATAAGTTTTCTCTACACCCTTGCACCAGTTCCACCCAAAGACCTGCTTTACATGAGAGTCCCGTGCCCACCAGGTAGAACAGAGGCTGCTTTCTCTCCACCCCTCCCTGTGATGCTGTCTGAAGTGGAAGGGGCAATTATGGCTTTATCAGTTCCAGCTGCCTGTCAGGAAGTGAAGGCTTGGGAAAAGCAGCTGGGGTGGCTCGTTATGTTGGTCACCATTCAACAAATCACATTTTAATGTACTTCTATGATTTGCTTTCTTGGGAGAAACACAACCTGAATTAAATTGACTGCATTTCCCAGTGCCACAAGTCACAATGGCCAGGTGGGACCTCGGTGGCACCAACCACCCCTGGCAGTGCAGAGGGCAGAGATCCTCCTTCACAAACCCTCCTTTCTCTGCCCAGTACATTGGTCTTGTTTTACCTACAGATACCCTGGGGCTGTGACCAACACCATGGAGGTTGGTTTGCTAAGCAAATACTGAGATGCTGGAAAATGTCCTTGTCCCATGTATTTTCTACAACTTCCACACTTCTCTCCATGAGTAAGGGGTTGCCTAAGCACTCCTTAATTAAATTATGGTGTTTATCCAGAGCAGTTCAAATGAGCAGTGAGAACATTCCTGGCTCTGTCGGGAGGTGATGGCAGAGCATTTGGTTAATCCCTTCCTGTGTAAAAACTACAGAGAAGCATAAGAGATGGTGACAAATCATCAATAGGTAATACCAGCAAGCTTTGAAAGAGGCTTCCACACAGCCTGACTTCCTGCCATAGTAATAGCAATAAAATAATGAAAATATATGACACTGTAAGCAAATAATACAGTAAGTTCTTGTGCTACTCCCATGAATTTGCAATCCAAATGAAATGAAGATTTCATACTGGAGCCTCCATTTGCAGAGATTGTCCAGAGATGTTCACTCATCACTCAAACTGTCAGGTTAATTGTTTGTCTCCCAGACACCATATGAAGAACAGGGCCATCAGTTCTTTCCCATTCCGAGCTCACAGGAGGGTTTTCTGCTGCACAGAAAAGGAGAGAAAGTGATGGCTGTGGCAAGGCAAATCCAGGGACAATGGGTTAGGGAGACAAGGTCAGAGCCAAAGAGAATGATGTTTCCTGAGGGCCTTTTTGCCATCTACTGGTTCTACAGGGAAAAAATAGCCAGACCATGGCTCTGGAAGCCCCTTCTCTGAGTCCCCAAGTGCTCTGTTATTTCTGGGAACATGTAGAACACCAGACACTGAATAAACATGATAATCTCAATACCATTTCTTCCTTCCTTCTGTTTGTCACATCTTCCTGTGCCATGTTCCCTTTCAGCTTGAGCTGCCACCTCATGCAGAAGGTTGAGGTCCACCATGTATTGAGGCTAAATAATGCAATTGATAAGTAATACTGGCCAAGAAGCCCTTATACCTTCAATAGTACTACCACTGCAGCAGCCTGTGGTGGTTTAGCCCCAGCCAGCCACTGAGCATCCTGCAGGCATTTGCTCAATCCCCTAATGGGCTGAGGGAGAGAATCAGAAAGGTCAAAGTGACCAAACTTGTGGGTTAAGAAAAAGCCAGTTTAATTGATATAGCAAAACCCATGTACACAAACAAAACAAACCAAGGAATTCATTAACCACGTCCCATGGGCAGGCAGGTGTTCAGCCATCCCAGGAAAGCAGCCCTCTATCAGATGTAACAGTGACTTGAGAAGACAAATGCTCTCATTCCAAACATCCTCCCTTCCTACTTTCTTCTGAAACAGAGTGCCTTATTACCTAGGGTTTCCCTTGGGTCAGTTGGGGGTCAGCTGTCCCAGCTGTGTCCCCTCACAATTCCTTGTGCACCCTCAGTCTCCTCACTGGTGGGATGGGGTGAGGAGCAGGAAAGGCCTTGGTGTTGTCTAAGCCCTGCCCAGCAATAACAACATCACCCCAGTGTTGTCAGCACTGTTTCTAGCACAAACCCAAAACACAGCCTGGTCCCAGCTACTGTGAAGAAAATAACTCTGTCCCAGGCAAAACCAACACTCAGCCAAAGGGATGGACGTCACAGGTCCTTCTTTTATCCACTCTGTAACAAGGCCAGGGAAATCCTGATGCCTCCCATGTGTGTTCTTCACCAGAGACCTAGTTAGGAGCCTCTTGCTGCACAGGTGACTTGAACTCCCAGGGGAGCAGCTAAGTGCTATCATCACTTTCCAAAAATTTGAATACATAGCTCATAAATTTCTGTGTGTTAAAGGATCTTCCAAGCAAAGTGTATCCCAGATGAAAAATATTTTTCAGCCCAAGGGAAATTCTCATTAAAAAATGTAATACTGTCAATATTTTCCAAATAAAATTTCTGGTTTCGATGCACAAGCAAAACCCCACCAAAACGGTTAATCTTAATTTACTAACCAGGGTTCCAAAGTTAGATATCTCATTGAAAATCAGCGTTAGGAAATTAAATTACATTTTTAAGCGAAATAGTATCTCAAAAGAAATTGTTCATTCCAGGGCACAAAATGTGCAGTGTTTGGTTGATAGTCACTGTCACCTGCTTGCTTTACTCGTTTGCTGGTGGACTGGTGAACATCTTCATTTGTGTCTCAGCAATAGCATGTCCAGCAGGACCAGTAAGGTGACTGTCCCTCTGTGCTGGGCACTGGTGAGACCACACCTCAAATCCTGAGTTCAGTTTTGGGCCCCTCATGATAAGAAAGACATTGAGGGGCTGGAGTGTATCCAGAGAAGAGCAACAAAGTTGGGGAAGGCTCTGGAGCACAGGTCTGGTGAGGAGCAGCTGAGGGAGCTGGGAAAGGGGCTCAGCCTGGAGAAAAGGAGGCTCAGGGGGAACCTTCTGGTTCTCTATAGCCATGTGACAAGAGATGGTGGAGATTGTGGAGAGGTGGGTGTTGGTCTCTTCACCCAAATAACAAGCAAGAAGATAAGGGGAAATGGAAAGTTGTTTCAGGGGCAGTTTAGATAGGCTGTTAGGAAAATTTTCTTCACAGAAAGGGTTGTGAAACATTGGAACAGGCTGCCCAGGGCAGTGGTGGAATAACCATTTCTGGAGGTATTTAGAAGTTGTATAGATGTGTTACTTGGGGACATAGTTTAGTGTTGGCCTTGGCAGTGCTGGGTTAATGGTTGGATTAGATGACCTGAGAGGTCTTTTCCAACACAAACACTTATTCTATGACACTGTGGTAAATGATCACTGTTTTGCTCTCAGAGGGGTAGGCACAGGTAGCCCACAGCTTTGTTTTGCAGGTGATCAAAGCTGGCCAGACACAGCTTGGATCACATCCTTTGTTTCTTTGGCTCCCACCTGAAAAAATGCATGAGCACATACTTATCCTGAAATCCAGGATTGAAGTCAAGGGGTTACATGGTCTGTTGAGCTGGGATAGAGTTTAACATGTACTTGAAGAATTGTTCATTTGGTTTACTGAATAGAAGCATTTCTGCAGAATTTGGAGAGAGAGGTTCATATAAATGAAAATAAACAAACAAGATCATGTAATAGGTCAGTGTCACTGGACAGGAGTGACACAACAAGAGAAGAAGAAAAGCACCTGCGGATGACTTCATCCTCTAAACACCACAGACCAGCACCTTCAAAAGTAGTTTCTTTAAAGTGCCCACACCTAGGTGCTAAAAATTAATGAAAAATAGATAATTTTGGATATTTGAAACATAAAGATATGTAGACAGCAGAATTTTGAATAATGAGGTGGTTTTGAATAATCATGTGGTGATGAATTGTTCACTATGTAGCCCATGTTTTCCTTGTGGTTTTACAAAATGTCTTAAGCAGGAAAATAAGAAAGTAACCACCTCTGCTCCCAGTATGCTTGAGTTGCATGTTTCATATCCTGCAGTAACAAGATTTCTTGTTTGATACTTGCTTTCTCTTTGCCATCAGTCAAGATCTTCTGCAGCTTCAGAAGGCAAGATGTCACATACTGTTTTCCTCATAGCTGGAAAACCAAAGGATCTCAGAGAAAATGTGCAAAGGAGAAAGTATTGTGACATTTGAAAAATTACTCTTCTTGGGACTCAAGGTTTTTACCAGTGGTCTGCATCTGTAGCCTTTCCCAAAATACTCTGTCATCAAATGATTCAATGTCATCATCAAAGAATTTTTGGCTACTGACTTTCCTTTAATAATGGTTGAGAAGTTTAATGAAAGGTCTGCACAGATTTCTTCCTCCATTGGATGAAATCCTGCCTTTTTTATTTTTTATTTTTCTTTTTTATTTTTCTTTTTCATAATGTTTCTGCTCAGAGAAAATTATAGCCTCTGGTGCCAGTGATGTCCTCTGTACGTTTTGTTTATTACAGTGGTTTTAACTGGAACCATGGGTGAGGGAGTATCATTATAAAATTCTTGATAACCCTCATATATTTGTGCAAACATAGTTGTGGGCACTGTGGAGATGCCAGCTTCAAACCATTCTCTCCTTGTTTTAAAAATGTGGTGCATGCCCACATGCTCTCTAGGCAGGGAGAAACCCAGGTCCTGGTTCAGACCGGACGTCTGACCCTGCGTGCCCAGCCCCACCTGGGGGAAGCTGGGTTTCTGCAGCTGCCTCTCCAGCTGAGACATGGCTTGGTGGTGGTACCCAGAGGTCAACCCCTTCCTGGTGCTTGCCATCAGGAACATCCTGAGGAGCTGTGTGGCTTCTCACAGAAGGGCAGCCTGGAGTGGTACAAACCAGGAGCTGCTGCACTTTGTAGTAAAAACCTCTTGGCTGTGCAGGTCACACACATGCAGTGGTTGAGAGGAACAGGTGGTTACCCAGCTTGGTGAATAGCAAGTGTTGGGTCTCGGAGAGCTGCAAATTCATGCCATGTCTGTAGTACCAGTGAGGATGAGCTGTGAAAATAAGGCCTACTGGTCCTTTCTTTCCTGTTCTCTGCTCATCCTTTCTTTGCAATTCTCTTTGTTTCTTTATATACTACTTTCTAGCATTGCATTGCTTCTGATTCCCTGTAGGACTGGAAGAGGTGACAGCTGTGGAGGAGGTAAACAAGAAACTGTTTGAAATGCAAGGGCCTGGGTTTTCTAAGGATCCAGGAGCTGAATTGCTTGCCATTTGGTGTCTTCAGTTTGGGACAGATTTTCCAACTGATTCAGCAAGCAGCACTGGATGTCTCCCACCAGAACAGTGGTACCCCACTCTGCAAAAAACTTCAATCAGAAAGATGTTAAACTGTCTTTTTTTTTTTCTCACTTGGCACCTGTGAATCACCAATCTGCTAATTTATTTGTATTACTTTGTTATCAAGCCTTGGAACAGCCTGGCTAGGGAAGTGGTGGAGTCACCAGCCCTGGAGGGGTTTAAAGGGTATGTAGGTGTGGTGCTGATAGATGTGTTTTGGCAGTACTGGGTTTATGGTTGGATTTAATGATCTTAGAAAGTCTTTTCCAGCCTGAATGATTCTATGAATCATGAGAATCAGTTAAGGGAGATGTGGAGTGGGAGGGGAACTGAGATTTTTATTTATCTTTAGGAAAACTACCATATCAGTAAGGGCTGTGTTTGGCTTCTGCAGAGCCCAGAGAACCTTGGTGTGACCCTGTCGAGATGTGGGCTCACACCAAAACCCTGGGGTGGGCTTGTCCTCATCCAACATTGGCTACCTTAGACCAAGGAGTATCTGCCATCAGTGATTGTGATGTGCAGCCCTACAAAGCTGTTTGCCTTTCTTGTTGCCAACACATTTCCCTAGGATGGGAGGAACACTGTTCTTTTCCAAAGGACCATCTCAGACTACACATTTAGCTTCATGACCAATGAAGTCAAGTGAGAAATATCTCATGTGCACACAAATGGGGGTGGGGATGGCCTGAACTGAAGTGCTGGGCTTGCACACTTTGCTGCATTGGGCAGTCAGCAGCTCTAACAGCCTGATAACAACCTGTAAAAATCACCAGGAATATCCCTGCTTCCACAGACTGAAAAAGCCCTGTGAAAGGCACAAATTCTGCTCCAGCCCCCAAAAGCTCCTCTCACTGCAGTGTCATAGGCCAGTGATTAGGGGATAATTGAGAACACATTTGTCCCTCCAGTGGCAGAAGCAGCTGCCAGCAAAATGTGAAGAGTAGGAAGCAAACTGGGGGAAGCTGTAGATATCCCCCTCTGGAGCCTGGAGAAAAGCTCTTATTAATATAGAGATATCAGGGCTGAGCCACATGAAAGCTGTGAAGAGAGATCTCTGTGTTCTATGATGTTGTGTTAGTCTACAACCAAGAAGGGGAACACTCCGTAGTCTACAAAAGCCTCCTGGCCAGCGCCAAGACAAATTTTTCTTTCATCAGCACAACTGGATTGAATATGGACTAGTTCTAGTGCAAAAAAAGAAATAAATTCACTCTGCACAGTTTCCCTTTTCTCTCCTTCCCACACACCCTGAATATACATTAAAGTCCTGAGCTCTGTACCCGAGAAATGACAACTTATGGTGCACGTGCTGGCAGTGTTTGGGAAATGTTTATATGGCAGGGTCATCTGCTACGAAGAGGAGATGGAACAAAACTCTCATGAAGGGCAGGAAAGCAATGAAAAATTGGTTATTCAACCCTGGCATAAATATAGAACAAATTAGTGAGCAAATACCTTGCTGACTCAAGGCATCCTATTAGGAGGAGTTCTGAAAGCAAAATGTGGATTGAGACCACAATGTCTTAGAAAGCAGTAGTGGGTTTGGTTGATCCATATTTTTATGTTGCTGATGCTATTGTTTTTCTAGTGTTTTAGATGTGAGGTATTTTTAATTTTATTTTTAATTTTTATTTTAATTTTTATTACTTTTAATGAGAGAAACAGTGTCTTCACCTATTTTGACAGATTAAACAGTGCCAAGGAGCATTTCATGTGCAGCCCTTTTCTTGTCTCTGCTGTTGAATTGCCTGAATTTCTCCCAACATGCTTCTGGCCTGATCCCAGTAGGACCCAGTTGTGAGCTGGGAGCTAACAGAGAGCTCAGACTGTTCCCACTAGCTGTTCAAATGCAGCTTCCCACTTCTGGGGACAATTTAGCAGTGTGAACCTGGACATCCAGGGAAGAATTGCTCCCATGTTTATGTACTAGTATAGGTGCCATCAGTGTGTTTGTGTTCAAAATAAAGTAAAATATTTAACCATGTATCCAGCACAAACAACTATTGGCAGATATTTGTAGGTAGTGGGGTAGCAATCCATACAGTCCCGCACCTTCTCTTGGATGGCTCCACTGCATGTCCAATGTCTGTGTGAGCTGAGCTACTGCTGTAAAATGGCAGAAAATGGCAAATTTCCACACTTTTTTTGTTGGATATATCTTCTGTTGCTTTAATGAGCTGAATTAGCCGAGCAAAAAGTCAACAGAGGCAGCCTGGGACAAGCTTCAAATCTGGGGGTCAAGGAGAGAGGGCAGGGATCCAGCACAGAGGGATTTCCAAGGGTCTCCGTGGGCCTTGGGCCAATGGGTCATGAATATCCCATTGATGATGGTGAGATCCCACACACAGGATTACAGACTTTCCTCACCTGGGACTTGCCATCCAAGAGGTTCCTTTTGTTGTGTTTTGGCTCTTCTCTTTCCTCTCATCACTTATATAATATTCCCATCCCCCTTTTGTTCTCAGCTGTGTATTTGCCCATGTTTTCACAGGGAACATGTGTGTTCCATGAGTGTTCAGTCTTGCACATGTGTTGCTCATGCCAAGTATGAGCCATTCTGTGTCAGGAACAGTCATTTATGGGGTAGGGAGTAGTCAAAAGATATTAATAGTAAATCCTGGCATTTGGCAGTGCGTGTTCAAAATCTTTGGATGCTGGGAGCATATAATTCATAGCAACAGACTCAGACTCACCCCCATAAGAAATCAAGTTTTCATAAAATAAAAAAAAAAGCTATTCTAAGGTTACATCTTCTGTATTTTAAGGGATTTTCTGTTCCCAAAGTCCAATTATATAAAAAAACAAAAGTAGGAAAAATGCCTATGATCTGCTGTCTCATAGCCATTTCTTATCACAATAAAGATAGGGAAAGATAAGCGCTTTCCATGACAAGTGACCAATTTGATGAAAAAAAACTGGAAAGGCAAAAACAAAATAAGTCAACCCAGCACACAGGCCTTATTCAACAAAAAAAACTAGGAATGAACAAACAGGGAAATTACTGGAAACTTACAAAAGCCTGTAAAGAGATGGTTTAAAATCAGAGGAAAAAGAAAAAGAATATTTTCTTAATTCCCTTTCAAGCAACACCCAGTCCACTATTTTGTTTTAGTCCTTTAAGTCATTCTTGAAAATTCAAATTAGACTTACATGCACGTTTACTAATGTTGAATATAATTTCTGTTTTAGAATTTGCTAAATAAACAGAGCTGGTTAATTTTACTGTACTACTTTGTGTTGATAATACTTCAGGATATATTAATGCTTAAGAATAAGAGATCTGAGGCACAAGAAATATTAATAAAACAAGTACTTAAATACAGAATATCTAGATTATATCTCCAGGTTCTTCACTGAAATATCCATGGAACAATACCACCTACTTAAATTTACATGTTTAAGGAAACATATTGTAAATGGAGGTAAATGGAAAGTTAGTGTTCTCTTGTGCACTCAAGGTAAGTATTTGACTACTGGCAGAAGCTGAACAAGTTTAAGTAAACTAATACAACTGTGCACAGTGGGGACATCATGGAAGTTATTTCATTTCTGTAATCCATATGATATTGTTACTTATGCAGTCAGCTGAAAAAGAGGTAGTTTTCTTTGTCCAAGATTTAATGGAAAATGAATACCCTCCTAGAAATTTAAAAAAAAATTTGAAAGGTGGATAATGTCAGTCCAAATGTGGACGTATGGGGATTTGGTCACTTAGGGGAATTTGGTTACTTAGGAAGCTCAAAATGTCATTCTGAGTCTTTTACTGTCATTTGGTAGATCTTGCTCCATCCAGGAGGTCCTACCTTCTTCCTATCCTTCTTGATAGTTCCTTCCACACCAGGCACTAGCTTGTTATATTTATGAAAGAAATGCTTTTAATGGGCTTAGTGCCTTTGCATTAAGGGTCCTCCAACGGAATGTTGTTCATCCTGATTTTCTGTGTGTGTTAGGGAAAAAAGAACCATTAATTGATGTTCAGCATCATTAACATGAACTGATATTAAAAATAAGGTGGCAGGGACCTCTTCCATATCTCAGGTTGCTCCAAGCCCTGTCCAACCTGGCCTTGAACTCTTCCAGGGATGGGGCAGCCACAGCTTCTGTGGGCAACCTGTGTTAGGGCCTCCCCACCCTCACAGTAAAGATCAACTTCCTAACACCTAATCTAAATCTATTTTCTTTTAGTTTAAAGCCATTCCCCCTTGTCCTCTCTCTATTTTTCCAACTAAAAAGCCAGTCTCCCTCTTTTTTTGGGCTCACTTTAAGGACAGAAAAACTCCAATGGCATCTCCCCATTACCTTTGCTTCTCCATGTTGAGGGAAGGGTGTGATCCATCCCCACCCAACCTACTTTCAGTGGCCTTGCATTCACAATTCTCAAAAAAGCATGGGATTAAAGGTTTTGGGAAGTGCGTTGTCTGCAGAGAGCGCGCGGTGCTCTGCGATGCCCAGCGCCTGTGGTTCTGGCACCAGAGGAGCTGACTGCTGCACTTTCACCAGCAGATCACTTAAGGCAAGGGAGAATTCAATTCAGGGAGAATTCAGGGAAATTGCTTTTTTAATAACAGGGCAGGAGTTTTCACCCACCTCTTTCACCCTAGTCTGAGTGCTGCAGAGAGTAGTTATCTGTATGAATTGGCTTCCTCAGCCAGTCTGAGTCATTTTTCTTAGTCTTAAGTTTTAAGGGATTCTTTGTGGCTACACATTGACTCTGGTTTCGTCCCTGGCATCCCTACAGGAAACTCAGTTGCACAGTTTTGGTGTCAGACTCAGCAAAACAGCCCTAGACTGAGTGGGAAGAGTTGGACCCTCTGGGAGAACAGAGACAGCGTGAAGAGTCAGGGTGAGGAGAGGTTGCCCTGCTGCCCTTGTTATTCTAGTTCTGTGGATAACCAGAAGGTTACAGCCTTCAGCACTTCTGTCAGTCAGAGTTATTTTTGATTAAATATAAAGCCAGGAAGTTTTTAATATGGGCAAACCAATAATGGGTTGTGTCACTGGCAAATTCTAAAAATTATTATGCTGAGTATTTGTTAAAAGACAGAACAATTTGCCTATAGTTTTCTTTATTTCTTTTATTTATTTTTAATTTTATATTTGGTTTTTTAGATTTATTTATGGGCTCAAATATTAAAAAATACCTTTCTTGAATATAAACTTGTGTAGAAGCTGGCAACCTGGCCTGGGACACTAATACAACTCAGACTTTTATGCATAAGCTAAGTATGGTCAGCAATATGTTCCACAATAAATAACATTGTCCTGTTATTACAATATAAACACATTAAATACAATGTGTTTATATCTTGCTCGATGATCCAAAAACTCCACAAGAAATCAGAATATATGTGGTAGCTCATCATATGAATTAGTTGGAAGATCTGTAAGAAATCAGCTCAATAGAAAGAAATATTGAATGCCATGAGAAAAGTTATGTGTTTGGCTGGAAGGAGGCTACTGGATCAGGGTTTTTTTCAAGAATTATGTTTGTCACTAAACATTTCTTAAGAACGAGCACATTTAATATGGCCATTAGTCTGTTTAGCATAAAAGACTGTTGATCTCCCAGTCTGCTCTTGTGAGACTCTACCTGGAGTTCTGCATCCAGTTCTGGGGCCCTCAACACAAGGGAAACCTCTAGGAATGAGTCCAGAAGAAGCCATTAAGCTGATCACAGGGCTGGAGCACCTCTTCTATGAAGACAAGCTAAGAGAGCTTGGGGCTGTTCAGCCTGGAGTAGGGAAAGCTCCACAGAGACATCAGAACCTCTTCCAGTACCTAAAGGAGCCTACAAGAGAGCTGGAGAGTGACTCTTCACAAGGGCGTGGAGTGATAGGACAAGGGGAAATGGCTTTAACCTGAAGAAGGCTATGTTTAGATTAGATATTAGGAAGAAATTCTGAGTGTGGTAAGGCTCTAGAAGAGGTTCCCAGGGAGGCTGTAAATGCCCCATCCTTGGAAGTGTTCAAGGATGAACAAATGGAGCAACCTGGCCTAGTGGAAGGTGTCCCTGCCCATGGCAGAGGCTTAGAACTGAATGGTCTCTAAGTTCCCTTCCAGCCAAATCCTTCTGTGATTTCAGGATTCTATGTTTTGCTGATGTCACAAAGAGAAGGGTTATCAGACAGGGAGGTCTGATGTCCTGAGCGTGAGAAAAGCAGAAATAGTATTCTTTCCAGCAGCAAAATACAAGGATTTCACTTGAGAATTTTTAATGAGGATTTTTGCTTTAATATCAGAGCAATCACCTGGAAGCAACTGAGACATGAAAGACATTCGTTTATTAGCTGACAGCACATTTATTCAGAGACACCAATGGAATGGAATCAAAAGAGCACAAAAGTCTTCTCAATATGGAAGATGTCCCCAGCAAGGATGAAGTTTTCCACTGTTGCAAAAGATCTGCAGTATTGCCTAATGCCTGGGTCTCTGTTGTTGTCTAGTCAAGCCTGAGTAAACCAACCCTATGAGATCAGACTCAGGGATCAGACTTAAAGGACCTGATTGGGGTGTAAACAAAGCCTCTCTGCATTTGCACAAAAATCTTCTCAAAGCCAAATTGGCTTTCATGTGGCACATGATGGGATCTGAAACACCTCCTGCAGAGCTGTGAAAACAAGTCTTCTTGTAGACTCCTCTCCATTAACACCTGGAGATACAGCAGCACATTTCTGGTCCTGCTGCCCTGCAGCTGCCCAGGTCCATGTGCCAGCAGCCTCCTCTGAAACATCTGATACCATTCTCACTCTGAGTCGAGGCCATGGTAAGATGAGCTGCTATTTCCAGTTTTGCAGCCTGGCAATTCTTGTTTCCCTGGGAACTGGCAACTGCCCACATAAGCTGAGCCACTGTGTAAGAATCCATAATTAATGTCACATTTGCTCTACCATCAGTCTAGACACATTTGTCTAAACTATTGTTTTTAAAAAAGAAACAAAAATATAAAAAATGTCAATCCCCAACAGACAGAGGCTAGAGAGTAAATAAAGCCTGGCAGGCTCTTTTGCCTTTGATCACTTTTGCTACATTCCTAGTTGTCTTTTGAAAGAGTCTGGCACAGATTTGAAAAAGTGATTTCCTTTATCCTCTTTGACTTTACAGTTACCCTGCATTAGTTGGCATCACATAACAGAAATGCTGTTGGAGTTAAATAAAATAGACACCATGTTCAAGGTTTAACAGAGCTATGTTGTATATTATTTGGGCACCTTTTGCTGTTGTGTTTTCACATTTTCATCAACCAAAAAATGTCCAGAAATATTCAGAAATAATTTCAGTTATCTCTGAAGTTTAGTCATTTGTGAAGTGTTATACTGAAGGAATAATATTACACAGGCTTTTGGTTCAGAAGTATATCATTAAATATCCAGATGAAAGCACAGGAAAAAATTCAATTTATAGGATCCTGATTTGATATCTTGCTTTATAGCACATTATGATTTGTTCTCTAAAAATGCTAGTAAAGAACACCACGTAGTTTCTTAATACATTATGCCATTTTCTAATAAAAAAGAGAAGTCAGTTTTCCTTTCCTTCCTTTCCTTCNTCCTCCCTTCCTCCCTTCCTCCCTTCCTCCCTTCCTCCCTCCCGTTCCCGTTCCCGTTCCCTTTTCCCCATCTTCTCTCTTGCATCTCATTGACTTTGAGTTCTCTAAAGCTGTGTGGATAGTTTAAATCACTTACATAAGTTTCCTTAGAATTTAGTGGAGTATGGCATCCTACCTGTTACTTTACAGTTACCTCTTAGGGTGGAATGAGGAACACTCCTCTCCATCTCTTACACAGGCAGCATAGGGAAGTTACTTAGATGCCACCTTAACTCATAATTTCAGGTGTCTACATATGTCAATATCCACCAGCGAATGATTTGTCTTGATTCCCACTATAGTCAAAACCTTATTGCTCTGGTTAGTGGAACCTTGGGCAAAGAACCTCTGACCAGATGTGGATGTCTATAGCCAGATGAATCTCACTGACTGTTGGGATGAAATCTCCAGTGACTGAAACACGGGTCAGATACCCAGCACAGGTCTAACTGTGTCCTGAAAGCACTTTGGACATGATTCATCCCGCCCTTCATGCCTGACTCTGGTACTGATCTGTCACTGGAGCAATGACCCCTCTTACTATTTCAGCCATTTGCCAAATGTTATGTGATCTGCAAAAGTTGCCTGCAGTGAATTTTTTTCTTGAGATGGATGTGTTAGAATGACCTCAAACACATTCTTTGGAGATCCTGTCTACCTATTTATAGCATTTTAAAGTTCTTATCAACATGATATCACCGCAAAAGCCTTTTAACTGGAGACAGAAAAGAGCTGCATTTTGGGTTTAATGCATCCAAGCATTTATGTCACCCTCATTGACATAGTTTCTGAACATTTAGCAGAAGGATGCAAACAGTCTGTGTATCTACTGTTTCCAAGTTTTGTCTCCTCTAACAACAGATACAGCCCTAGAAAGCTGTGCACACAGTTCTCATAAGTATACTCTTGTAAATACATGGTAGGATTATTATAGGATTAAAGAGAAGGGTACACCAACAACAAGTGTCGTGTAAAAACCTGTCTTGAAATGACAATAAGGCAAATAATGTAAAATTAGGGGGAAATCTATAATAAACAAAGGTTGTGCCTGTTTATCACGGTTGGTTCTTTTTATTTTTCTATGTGAAGACAGCCTTTCTATATTTCTGTCTGAGTGAAGGGAGTTTAGAAAATAAACCATTATAAGAGAAGTCTTAGTAACTGGTGAGATGAAGGAAGAAAAGTCAGGAGAGTGAGTGAATGGCAAGAAACAGTGTGCAGAGGTAACATCTTTGTGATTCAAATAGTGTAGATCACACCTAAAGAGAGAGTCAGCTGAAATAAATTAAGCTTTCCCTATTAAATGTATATTTTTTAATAAAATCAATTATTCAGTTCTGTTCAAAATTTATATTTTGACTGAAGAGCTCAGATTTCTTTCGACTCAAAGTCTGTTTGTAGATTTTTTGAGGCATTTTTGGGGGTTAAACGCCCTTAGTCTGAGTGCAGTATGGCATAATTGTTGCAAGTGTTTGACATCGCTTTTACACCACCTTTCTAAAAGCAGAGCTCAGAGAGAGAGCTAAAAGGCCATGGATCACTATCTTCTAAAGCTCAGTACAACAAAAACCTACAGCTGTACACAACTTTCCTCCAAGAAGTTAAACATTTCCCCTCTCTTCTACCTCGTGCACACACATGTGCTCTGGGCTCCTGTTCCCTTTCCCTGAATGAACATCAACAATCAAAAAATGACCCGCAAGGAATGAGATACACAGTTAGCAGTGAAATACAAAACAGCTGGTGCAGCTGAATAGCTGTTATTCTGAGCACATGAACCTGAAAAGATACTGTTTAGCTTTTAAGACAAACAGAATTTCCCTTCTGCTTGATCTCTGAGACCATCTACCATCGGGAGCTGTCCATTTTCATTTAGTCTTTCTGATGCTAGGGCCAACTGTGCAGGGTTATAAACAAAGAGCAGAAAGTATCACTTTCCTTGTTAATTTGACAGTAAACAGTACTAATTTGACCATGCAGCTGTTTATTGATACCACCCCCCAACAATTTAATATACAAAACAGTAGCCAGTGTGCTGAGACTGCACTGTTTATAAAATTCAAGGGGCCAGAATGGGCACAATTTCTTGCTGTAAAAGCACACATCAGGAGGGATTCCTATTTGTGCACTTCACCTTGTACCAGGGAAGGCTGTGGAAATCACAGAAGCATGGAATCACAGAATGATTTGGGTTGGAGAGGACTTTAAATATCATCTTGTTCCAATCCCCTGGCACAGGCAGGCCATTTTCCACTATCCCAGGTTGCTCCAAGCCTCATCCAGCCCGGCCTTAGACACTTCCAGATGGGGCAGCCACAGTTTTTCTGCACACCAAATGCAACAAATGCATTATTGGTAACAAGATGAGAAATTTTTCCTTTAAGATGGTGTGTCTAGAAGCATTTCTTATTATTCTCTGATTTCTGCAAGGTCAATGGGAACACATTTACTGCAGTAGTGTCTGCTCAATTTGATCCCAGTGTAATGACACTGAAAATGGGTCTGAAATGTTTGTTTCTAAGACATTCTTAGTACTATGAGATGAAATGCCATATTATATGAAAAAGTAACTGATAAAATCTACAAATATGCCTACAAATGCCTTTATTCTTTCCCCAGCCTAACTTACCTCCTAGCTTTTTTCATTCATGCTTGTGGTTTTGACCTGCAGCTGCCAATTGCTGAGACACATCATCATCTTCTCCAGGGACAGAAAGGGAGAAGTTTTACAGCAACCCCATCTTACTTTCATGTCTCAATAATTGTCTAAACATGGCTTTTATTTGTGTGGCCAGAGCCCTGTGACACGCTGCCAGGATGTAAAGCATCCTGCTGAAAAGCTGATGTCCCCATCCAGAGAATACTGAACCTTCACAAGCCTAATAAACAAAATCAGCTGTCATATTTGAAAGGTAAGTATAGTTAAAACAAAGTTAAGATTTTTCTTGCCCCATTTGCATAATTTTTAATAAGAGCTTCTTGCTTATGCTTTTTCTTATACCTCTTTTGTTAATGCTTCCTGGGAGTGGTGACTGATGCTATATCAGCTTTTAGGATGAAGGATTTTTTAAAGACTGTAATGAATGTTTGGAAGAAGTCATACCACTTGATTATGCCAGGTTTTGATTGGATGACTAACTTGGCAGAGATGGTGATATCAGCTTTGATTTTTATTTTAAATCACTGTTACCCAATTTTCAAATTCAACGATGTATTAATTAAAAGTACATGTATGATTTTTTTGGGGCTGAAAGGGAATTTAGGTGTGTAGATAGGGTTATATTTGTGTGCATTGGTAATTCCAGGTGTAGCAGAGAGAGAATGAAAACTTCTCGCCACAAAATATGCAGAAATGACGAGAAAAATATGGTTGTACCAGCAGAAAATATGGTTGTACCAGCAGTGGCTCCATTTGCTTTCAGATTTTACAAATAAATTGAATAAAATAAAAGCTGCTCAATGTCCATATTTTCTCCTAAAATATAAATAAATACCTAAATATTGGAAATTACATCTTGACATTCTTTTTTATTCTCACTGCATGCAAAATCCAGTACTGCACATATCTGTGGTGCTCACAGGTGCCTTGTCACAGGTAGCTGCCGAGATGTTCCTGGGTTCTGTTGGGTCAGGACATTAAAATGTTGCCTCTTGTGACATAGCTGGGGGGAACTGCCAGTTCTCAGGGTGTTGGAATGTTTGCAAACAAGTAGGGATGAACCTTGCACTATACACACCCTGGGCATGGTTTCCATAGTGGTGTAAAATGTATAAGTTCTGCTGGAAATTGTTCTCCCATGTGGCCCTGAAAAATGTCTTTTCACTGAGCTCAAGCAAGCTTAGCTTACCTTACCTGGGAAATGCACTGCTTTCCTCTTCTGGGGTTTGTATTTGAGTGGTACCAACAGCAGCCATACTCAGTAAAGAATCCCGTGTCCAACATAACCTGAACTGGCATGGAATCAGAATCACAGAATCACAAATCACAGAATCACAGAATGGTGTGGGTCAAAAGACACCTTAAGACACCTTCCACTGTCCCAGGTCACTCCAAGCCCTGTCCCGCTTGGCCTTGAACACTTCCAGGGATGGGGCAGCTGCAGCTTCTCTGTGAAACCTGTGCCAGGGTCCCACCACCCTCATGTAAAGAATTCCTTCTTAATATCCAATCTAACCCTGCCCTCTTTCAGTTTTAAGCCATTGCTCCTTGTCCTATCACTACCTATCCTTGTAAAAGGTTCCTCTCTGACTTTCACTTGGCACCACCAAGTTAATTTTGTGGTTTTGTGTTTTCCCTGTGTGGTACCACAACTTTAACAAGGCAGAAAGTTGCCTACAGCCACAAGCTTGCTCCAGTGCTGCTGAGTTGCTCTTTCACATTACTTTGTGTGTCATTTTGCCTCTGCTGGGCTGAGGTAAGAGGCAGTACAAAGACCAAAAAGTGCCTGTAGGTGGTCTGGTAGTGCATCTAAATAAATCACTTGTGGATCCCAATTAATGAAAGCCAGCCTGAAAGAGTGGTACAGCACTTCTCTGAGGCAGTTGCAGAGCAGCCCTTGCACATCCCTTTTCCCTCGCTTTTCATCTGTATATGTTGGCCCCTCTGTTGGCTCCAGACATAAAGACCAGTACTTACACTTGGTGAACCTGGCTTGGATTTGCTGTTATCTCCAAGTTTTCATAGAAGCCAAGACCTCTTGACAGTCTTAAAAATCTTTGCACATGATAAATGACTTGCTTTGTTTCAGGACTTTGTTGTCTTGTGCCCAGACCACAGTTTGCAGGTTTCTTGAGTTCCTGTAGATGGCAACTGGAGGACAGTTGTCCCTGGCTCTAAAATAACATCTAAATGGTGAGATTTAAGCCCAGGGAGCCAGGAACAGGAAGGGTCCTCCCAATTGAAACTAATTGGATCCATGCTCTGATATCCGTGCCTGTTTCCAAAAGGGTATAATGATTCCAGCCAGACTGTTTGCTCAGTGTCAGTCTGAATTTAACTTCATGCTACTTTGCTTTATTTTAATTTGACATTATTTTCATGTTTATTTTACCTAATAAGTGAATCATTTAACTATAAAAGACTTGTTTTGTAGGGTTAAGGGTGGAATCTGGAATGGGTGAAGTTTGGAATAACCACTGACCTGCTCGATTATGCTGGAGTAGGGCATGAGCAATGATGTCACGTCAGGGAGGCAAGCCAGACACGTAGGGGTGAGCAGGCCTGCCATTCTCCCTTCTTCATCATTGGAAATGTCAGTAGATTTGCTTGAAGGACAGATGTGGTTGTTTGTGATAAAGACACACTGAACTCTCCACCAATCAGAAAACATTGATGTTATTGCTGAAATTTACTTTGACGAGTGGATTCTAAGAGTAAACAAATGGTATTACTATCATAAAAACACATTTCACTCAATCTGCAATGTCATCATACAAATGAAATATGAGGGGTACACAGTCTGTGATTCAAAAAGCTCACTGTGAAACTGGAAAACTGTTTTTGCAAACTGGGCTCTTTCATCGTTTCTCAGACCATCTTCCAATATAAGTTGTCATTTTTTAAACAGTGAATTGAGCTATTCCTGATTTATGCTGTTCTGAAGGCATAATTTGGTAAAAGATACATTAATGTCTCATGACTTAGAGGGAATTGTTTCCTTTGTTCTTACTTGAGGTAGGATTTATCTTGTATAAATTTAGAAGTCTACACTGAGGATGCTAACCCAGGCATCTACTATAAGCAAAGGAAAGAAATAGGAGCCCTTGGGGATTGCTTAATTAGATTAAGTTCAGCTAGTCTGGTTTTGTTATCTATATTTAGAAGAGATACATCATGGGTTTAAAATGCATCTCCCCCTCTGAGAGCTGGGGTGGTTCAGCTGGGAGAAGGCACCAACTTATTGTGGCCTTTCAGCATCTAAGGAGGGCTAATAAGAATAGTGGAGAAAGACTCAAGACCGGTGCCTCTAGTGTGTCTACAAGGGTCAGTGGTTCTAAACTGAAAGAAGGGGGATTAAGATTGGACATAAGGAAGAATTTTTTTGTGATAGAGGTGGTGAGACCCTGAAAAGGCTTGCCCAGAGAAGCTGTGGATGTTCTGTCATTGGAGATATTCAAGGCCAGGCTGGATGGGGCTTTTTCTATTCTAGTGGAAGATATCCCAGCCCAGGGAAAGGGTGTTGGTCTGGATGATCTTTGAAGGCCTTTTTCAACCCAAACCACTCCATGGTTCTATGACTCAATGATTATAAAGTCCAGAATGACTACTTCTATGCAGAAGCATATACCTGTGGTCAGATTAACTTGGTTCTTGTGATCTAAAACTGAAAATTTGGAAATAATGCGATCTGACCCACATCTTGCCTGGACAAATCATAACTTTAATGTAACTATCTATATTTTCTAGAAAAGCATCCATTACTGGTCTGGAGATATTTTGCGCTGTTTGAACCACTTATTTATTGATCTATACTTTCATTTGTTCCTGCCAAAACATCTCTTGTTTGATTGAGATAAGGTTACTGACTGATCCCATTCATTTGGTATTGAGGCTTAGTCTTCATTTGTTATTTAGTCACCTGGAAAACATTGTGCAATCTGAAAACTTTATGAACAGCAATATTTATACTTGTTCTCAGAACAATGATCAAAGCACTGGATGATATGACACAATACCAATCCCTGTAGGAGCCCAGGGGGTGTGCCATATTAAAAACTAATTTCCTGTTGACGTTCCTATTTCTGACATCTCTTAGCTAATAATTTCTTAATTCATTTTACTTCTGTGCTATTGAGACTGTGCAAAGTTCATAGTTGCAGCAGAATGATGACACACCCAACTGACCTTGCAAAAGCCTCTGTACCTCATATATCTCAGAAGATATTTTTATAGATCAGTGTGTTGGTTCAAAAGAGAAACAGGTTAATTTGAACTTACTGAATGGCCCCAATCACATGTTGTTTCTAAATTCTTTGCTTATTGAATCACTTTACTACATTCCTTTAATTTTGCAATTAATTAAGTCACCTCAGTCAGCTATCTGCATCATCTCACTTTTCTGCCTTGGAAAACTTGCACATTAATTTTGTTCATCAGGAATTCTGAGCTTCTATGGTTATTAAAGATAAGTATGAACCCTCCAAAATCTCTCTCAGATAGTTTTTAGGTGCAAACTAGATCTATTGAAGTAAAAAATGTTAATTCCTCACATTGCCATAGCATGTGTCTTGAAGACAGTTAGCCTGGAATCCAAGCTCTCTCCCACCCACAAACTACAGGTACCTGAGCTCAAGGAGAACCTCTGTGTGTGGGTCTCATGCAGGCCTTGGCTGAAACACACAACTCTCAACATGAGACACGAGTTACTCTTAACAATATGCAGCACTTCTTATAGTAGTGAAGGTGATGTGAGACCAGTAGGTTTGAGGAATGACTGACCATGAGATTGAACTCCCAGAAAAAGAACCGCACCAAGAGACCAAGTAACTGATGTGCACAAATCCATATCCTGACCATCTTTTTCCCGTTATCCCTACCTCTCAAGCACTGCATACTGAAATCCTTTTGTGGGCCAAGTAGCAGAAGGGCAAATCCTGCCCTCATTAATACCAATTCAAACCCACAAAAGCCATTAGGATTGGAACACTCCCACTGGCTGCTACTTTTAGCCCAATGCTGATGCTTTTCTGCTTATGCAAAACCTCACTTATGAGATTTGCGATAACCAAAACCAAATGTGACTGATTTAAGAGAATGATGATGTTGTGGTCAAGGCATTGGAGTTGGGTATTGGAGGCATAAATTCAATTTCTGGACATCTTATGGTTTTTCTGTTTGATCATGGGTAAGTAGCTCTGTAAGAGTAACACAGTAATATATGCTGTATACATATATGTATACAGTAATGATGCTACACAGGGGGCTTGACTAGCTCTGGATCATATTTTAATTGAGATAATGAGGATCCAAGTCAGCTAATTTAATTTCACAACCATTACAGACCTGAAAGAGAATTTCTTTGCACTGAAAAGGAGTTACTCAAAGGATAAAGAGGTAAATAATAGAAAGCACGGGCCTTGTCAGTACATGATACCTGAGTAACAAAGAGTTGAAGAATGTTTAGCTATTAATAAAACATCTTTCTTATAAACATTTTTTTACACTTTTCTGTCATATTAATAGAAATATACTATCTTAAGGCAAAAAAAGATTTTGCTACAAGATTCATTCTGTTGAGCTGGAATAATGTCATATAGTTTTCTTATTGTTAAGCAACATGATTTTCTTATTGACAGGGAAATAATGCTTTGTGCAATTGTACAACCTATATCCAATAAACAGAGTCAGGCAGATTTGTCTAAAGTTGTCTTGGACTCTCACCCTCTCTCCACCACAGTAATCTGATCCTGCAAAATTTCACAATGAGTTTTTGGCAATTGTTCCTCTAAGGTCCATGACTCTTCCGGTAAAATCCTAGGCACTGATCAGGAAAAAAACCTTCAAAGCTAGAGAGAGCACATTATTACCGTGGTTGACATAATGTCATCTGGAGGAAGACATTACCACTCAAAATTAACCATGGCCATGCGGTGAGCACTGTGGCTTCTCCTGACATCAAAGCTCAACATGGTAGTTAACAGATGACAATATCCACTTCCTTGGGCCTTACTGAATTTACTTACTGGGCTTCTTGAAAATTATCTTCCCCACCACATGAGTGACCAAAAAGTAAACCTCTACAGAAAAAAAGTCATTAGCATCTGTACAATGGAGTCAAATGTGCCCATGTTTATACGGGGCTTTGATGTGTGTGAACAAGTGCTGACTCCAGATTTTGTACATTTAGTATAATGTGCCCCTAAATATTTTTAATGCAGTTTTTTGACACAGTGAGAATATAAAATCTGAGATCAGATATTTTGCAGGTCAAACAAAAGCATACCTCTGCTTGTTCTAGTCTACATATTTAGGAGCTTTTATCTATTTTTTGTCTGTCTTGCTGTTCTTCCATCTGTCCATCCACAGAATAATTAAATGTCCACATGCTTAATTTGACTCCTGATATTTTTCTGCTGTGAGTTGAGCAGCTGTATTTGAGTCTATCTAGCATAGAAGGATGGGATTAAGTATACTCAGAAGTAGGAAGGAGCCTGAGAGAAGTAAGAGAAGATGGGAAGAAGGAATGAGCCCTGGTTTTGTGCTCACTGCAGTCTGGATGACTCCCAGGATTTCTATTGCTCATTATTCCTTTGAAGTCAGTAAATGTCTGTGAAAATTGCTGGTGAAGTTTTCTCACCTCCACATAACTCTGGTAGAAGAGGACAGTTTACTCTCACTGCTGCTTTCTCTTTTATCTTTAATAGAGGTTGGTGCACAGTCTGCGTCAATAGAGCCCAGTCCTTCCCACGTGAATGTTGGCATGGTGGTACCTGATGAGCCATGCAGGGGAAGGGAAAATGGGCTTTTTTTGATACCTAGGATATTACATTTCAAAATAAATAAATAAATAATCCAACCAACCTGAAAGAACATTTTATAGTTGTAGAATCAAGCACTTAAAAGCTGATAAATTCCAGAATTAAGGGTGTCAATCAAGTTCCAAACATTGCCTTCTGGCACTGTAAATTATGATAGTCTTTATAGTTATCTAATCATATGCATTTTTTTCCTCAAGGCTCCTGTCTCTTGTAATGCACTTGTAACATTAAGGAGCAGAAAAAGAAAAGGAGGATTTGCTTATTAAGTTTGCATCAAATGAAGCAGAGTGCTGAAGTGAAGTTGTAAAAAAAAGGAGCTAATAGCTACAGAAGGGGAGTTAAACCACTAATTCTGAGATCACAATTTTTTGACAATTATTATGATGTCTTCTTCATCTTTCTATCTGGGGAAGTGTTGACTCAGATTATAACCAACCATCTGAGCAGTCATTACTTTAATAAAATGGTTCCTCTCAGGCATTACAGATTCTAGCTGGTTGTGAAACCATAAATGCAATCTTCACACATATTCAAATGTAGAAGATTTATAGAGATGTGCCAGAATTACTATTGCACCTTTACTGTTTTGACCAAAATAATACTGATTAAACCTTTCAAAGATTTTGCCCAACAAACTGCTAAGACCTTCAAATTTCTATAATCTCATTCATTCCTCTCTTGCTGGTAGAAAAAAAACATTTGAAGTTTTACTTTTGAAGGCATTTTATGCAGACAGTCGAGCAAAGCTGTTTTCTTACACATACAAGTTATGGATGTAGTGATCTTCTTGGCCTGTCCCAAAGTAAGCACACTCATGGTAGAACTGGTGATATCTGCCTAAGCTCTGATGAAGGAGACCCAAATCAAAGATTACTGAAGCAAAAGGTCTACAACATCTCTTCAATCTCCTTATATTATTCAACACCTCTGGTCTCACCGTTATCAGCAAGGAGGTGCAGCACAATATCACTTGTACCAGCTCCAAAACTGGTCTTCAATCCATCCCACTGTAACATCCAGCAGAACAAGGCTGATTTGGCAGCACATCTAGAGCAGTTGTTGGCAATGCACTGCAAAGGTCAGTTTACTCTTCGATTATCACTTAGGTCTGGAGTAGAAAGAGACCTGGTGTTTAGTCCCCATGCCTGTACAGTCCAGCCCCAATGCCATTGCTCCTAAAGAAAATGGCAGTGAGGCAGGGATAATGCTGCTGGCTGTCTCATCATTCATGTGTGCAGAGGCAAAACACAGAAGAAACATAAAGTCTAATTTCTATGAACATTTTTAAGCCTGCTTTTAGTGGTGTCTTTTTAATATAGTTTTACATGTGTGCATGTGACATATCAGAATTAGAGGAATATTAAGTCAGCAATTCTGGAAAAGACTCAATGAAGATGTTGAAGACATGAACATCATCCGTCTTGTTCTTGACATTTTTGCATGTTCTAAAAAACAGCTCATAATGGGAAACTCAAATTCCTAAGTGATATACTTTCTTAGCTTTAAAAAGTTTCTTCTCTAGTCAAATCTAAATAGCTCTTGTTGAATTTCAAGCTTATTGCTTTTTGTTTATCCTTCCTTGTTCCTTGTCTGCACGATGTGTGTCCAAGCTCATAAAAATCTGAAGTGTCCAAGCAAAGTGTAGAATTTCTCTGTCTCCCAAAGAAAGTTTTAACTTCAGTTATGTACCCCTGTCTAGGAAGACACAGTTTAAAGGAATGGGATTTTAAACTGGAGTGTTATTTCAGTTTAACCTTGTTTTCTTCACGAAAACTCTAGAGGAAGCTTTGGTCTTCTCCAGTTGTGGAAGAGCTTGTCTTACTCAGCAAATCAAAGAGTAGCCCTGCACAGACTTGTGAGGAGTTGCACTTGAGGTGAGGGAATGGTCCTTTATTCCTCTCCAAATTACCAGGAGTGATTTTTTAACACCTCCTTTCACTAGGGATCTCAACAGGCAATCTCACATGGTGTCCAACATAAAATATTTTCCCTTTACAAAAAGAAAGGATTTCAGATATTGCGTCTTCAAGTGGTGAGAGATATTTACCTAGAAAACCATACAGTGAAATTCAAAGTGAATGGAGCCTTCTACCACCCTATGTCACAACTACATATAATAAATATTCCCTTCCAGATTTGTTGAGAAATTTCAATTATGTCCATATAAAATTTTATGACAATTCAGACAGGTTTTTTCAGTTCTGTCTACTGTCTCCCATTTCTAAAAATGCTTTTTCATTGCTTGATGGGTTTTCTTCTTTTTTTTTTTCATTTTTCATCTAATAACATTACTGAAAAGTGATGTGAAATAGATAAATCCGTCAGTTTCCTCTTTCATTCTCAGACCCACACACGTATGAGCCAGAGGTTGTGCATGAAGTACAGGAGATGGAAAGAAAATTTAGAAAATCATGTGCATGCCCCTTTTATTTCTGTGGTGAATGAAAACCTGAAGACCTGAAGAACCAGAGTCCTGCAAGACTTGCAAGGCCAGCATACTTCTGCCAAGAACATGCTTGTCATTTGTGGCTCCTCACACTTCCTTGACCACAAGAGAGCCTGGAGACAGGAATCCACCACTGAGGCTTTGAAAAACTGCATTAGGTTATTGAGCAACTGGATTCATGAAACTCTCCTTGTTTTCCCATTTGTGGTGTCTCTCAGCTTCATGGTCCATAGCCAGATGCCAATTTCTGACAGCATTTTTACCTAGGATATTGTACGTTTTCACATTAGATAGTCTGGTGTCTGTGTTATTCCAGACACAAATTAGCTGGGAAAAATGGATATTACATACAAACATATGAATACATCTTTCTGTTCTTCAAGAGCGTTTGGTCACAAAGGCAACCAAGAAATTAGGACAAGCCACAGTTTAAGCAGCTTGTGCAGTCTCAGTTTTCTTTCCATGTGCAGAAGATCTATGGAGGTATTTAAAAGATGTGTACACTTGGTGACATGGTTTAGTGGTGGGCTTGGCAGTGCTGGGTTAATCGATAACTCCAAGGTTCTTAGAGGTTTTTTACAACCCAAACAATTCTTTGATTTTATAATGAAATGATCATATCCTACCCCTTCCAAACCATCTTGGTCTCATCCAGGGCTCAGGATCAGAAGTTTCGAGACCCAGGAGATGCCATGTGGCAGTCCCATAACTCTTGAGAGGATGTGGGCAAATGGAGTAATAGGCTACAGGGACAGAAAGAGAGGTGTGAGAGGCTCCATCTGCTTTCTTGCTGAGATCCTTGCTCTTGGGGCTGGGAACACTTGTGCTTACATCTCCCCATGCAATTACAATTACTTCTTTTTGTTCAGCTGACAGCATAAAAAGCTTGCACAGAAAGCACATTTTTCCTTTAAAAACCATATAAATTGCCAATTTCAGTAATTATAGGAAAAGTCTTTACAGACAACCATTTTCCCTTGCCCTACTTATACCTACAGCTGGTGCTTTACCCATCTCCCTCCCCAGCAACCTCCCTCATGCTGCTCGACTCCAGCAGGAGGAGCAATGGGAGCACATGAGACGCATCCCCCGTGCTCCCCCGGCATTACCAGCACCCCTTCCACAGCCAAGAGCAGCAAATTATCTAGAAACTTGTATTTGGCTCAGGGCTGGAGGAAACTCCAAAGCTGTTAAACTTGAAAAAAATTCTCTGTGGAGTGTGTGCGACCTCAGAGTTCCCAAAGGCTCATTTCATAGGATAATTTCACCGGGTAATTTCAGTGGAGAAGGTTTTCGCAGGAAAAGACATGTCTCTGACAGTAGGGTAAGCCCCTTGCTGAATTCCAAATCCCTGCTCCAGAGAAGAGGCATAGGAGAATTTTTTAATGAAACACCTATTTGAGTTCTGTTGAGTTTTATACTGAGAGACAATGGAACTTTTTTCATTGGGCTCTGTTTTCAAAACAGGTGAACTGCATTTGTAAAGTTTCAGCCTGAATGGTTAAATTCACAAAGTTATGAAAATGTATAAAAGGAGTGTCATAGTGCTATGAAAGCCACATATAGGACAGTGTTGTCTGAAAAATGGTATGGAGTTCAGGTCTCATGCATTTCTGCAGCAGGCTGTGCTCCTGGCAGCTTCTTCCCAGTGCTGTCACAGAAGGCATATCCCACACCAAGTGGTGTTAAAGGAGGGCTAAAGTTTCCTTATTCACCTGTCCTCCCAATTGTTAAGTAGATTCCTGGATAGATACAGCTGTACCCTGAAAAGGGGATTGGCAGCATTTAGAAATGACACACATGTTATACTGTTTGCTTTTTAGCAGTGCCAAGAGGAAGGATTTGTGGCAAATGTGGGGAATACAGCTGATGGTGCCTTGGAGGCACCTCCAAAGTTAGGTGGGAGGTAATTCAGGGATTTGGATCTTAGAACGATAATTAGGACAAGTTAAGCACCCAAGACTTTTTGTGGCTCTTGGCCCCAACAGCTGTGCAATGAAGAATATTGTAAAAAAATTACAGAATCACAGAATAGTTTGGGTTTGAAACAGACCTTACAAATCACACAGTTCCAATCTCCCTGCCGTGGGCATGGACACCTTTCCTTAGACCAGGTTGCTCCAAGCCCCATCCAACCTGGCCTTGGACACTGCCAGGAATGGGGAATACACAGCTTCTCTGGGCAACCTGGGCCAGGATGTCATCACCCTCACAGGGAAGAATTTCTCCCTTACATCTAATCTAAATCTCTCCTCTTTTAGTTCAAAACTCTTTCCCCATTTCCTCTCACTATCTGCCTCTGTAAAAAGCTTCTTTCCCTCTTTTTAATCTTTTTAATAATGTCCCCTTAGAAATGGGACATTTGAACTGGAAACCACTTTTAAGAAAGCTAAGAGAAAGTTCTTGAAAAACTCTAGAGAAAGCCAAGATGTCAGAAAGTATGAAAAAACACTAGTTTGTCCTCCTGGATTTCCAGTGGTGTGTTTCATGGTGGAGCAGTACCATGCAGATGACAAATCCATCCTCAATTGGCACCAAGCACGACAAGAGATCTGTGATGGAGGGTGATCCAAAGTGCACAGCTCTCACCCTTCAGCAAGTACATTGCTAATCACCCAGATAGCCACAGAGTCATTGGTCTGTGATGACCATAATTGGTCGTCAATTATCCAGAGATTCCTGAGGCTGGAAAAGGCTGACGGGGCTGAGGTTGAAGAACGCGCTGCGACTCTTCTGCCCTGCTCCTCCAGGAAAACAGCAAGACTGGCTTGGTACAAGCCACTGCAAAATGGCAGGACATTCTTGTGGCTGGCTTCATCATAATTTGCCTTGGAAATATTCTGGACATCTCTCTTCTTTGTTGGGCAGGGGAGGAGGAAGTGTTTGAACCTTTAAACTCAGTGTGTCTGGCTCTGTTCCTATTTACTGCTGTGTGAGAGGGTGAAGACAACACTTGAGCTTAAAAGACGAGTAGAGCTGGTTGTTTCATATCTGCTAATTGCTTTTATTAATTTATCTGTCTAAATTGTTTGTGCCAATGTGTTTTGCTTTCCTATTTCACTATCTCTGAAGAACAAAAGTTCTTGGGATGATTAAGCAGTTTAGAAAAGGCAAATAGCCCTCAGAAGTGATACTGCTCCAATAAAAAAAATCTATCCTGCTTTGTTTTCACTGCTCTATTCTCTCACACAGCTTTGGATACAAAACAATATTCCAATAGCAACTAATAGTTTTCTTTTTAGGAGCCAGCCTGAATCCTTTATATCACACATACAAGATAAATACCTATAAATATCATACATAAAAAGTTGAAAGGACATTGGGGTGTATAAATGAATTCAGAATCTGCTGGTCCAAAATGTGGATTTAGCACCACCAAGAAGGTGGCCTGGTGTGCAGGGTGTTCAGATCTGTGACTGTGAGCCCTAATGCCAGAAATTTCACTTTTCTGTGCCTCGAATTATTATCCTATAAACTGGAACTAATTTTACTTGTCACTTTGTAAAATACTTTGAGGAATATTGGCCAAAATTGCCATCTAGGAAAAAAGTGTTATTAATATTATTAGGACTGATGACACAAAGTTAAGCTGTTCCAATTTTATCCAACGGCCAAACACACGCTCCAGTTTTACAAATTGCAGTGTGGGCTATCCAATTTCATGAGCACACTTGCCACTCGGTGCCACAGCTTTATACCTCTGGCTCCACAGTTAACATGAACTCAGTATAATCACCATAGAATTTATGTCAATTTTGTGGAAATGTTATGATTATTCACAGCTGAGACTTCAAAGGCAACTTAAAGCACTTCACAGCCATAGAGTTTCCCGTCGTGAGTCTCAGGAGATCTACCTGCTGCACTCGCCACTGAGCCTGGAAATCTGCCCACTGAGCTTCAACCTGCGCCCACACAGGGAGCCCAGCTCCTGCATTTATGGGAGTGAGCCTGGGACAGGAATATTCACCTCTGCTTCCATTAATTGGCTCAAAAATGCAATTTTCTGCATCTGTGCAGAGATGGATAGGGGATTGTCCATAGCTGAAATATGAAAAAGGAGGCTCTCTGGATTGTCAGTCTAGGATTATATTTTATTCCCTAATGTAAACTAGCACAAATCCCCCAAAAGCTGAACAACTGACCTTTGCTAAACCTCTGCACTGAAACTCAGCCTGTGCCATGTGCTCACCTGGTCACTCACATGATCTGTGCTGACTTCTTCATGGTGTCCCTGAGAAGCACTGTAGGAAATGACACACTGGAATTTCCAGGAATGAAGGAGAACACATGGATATGATCTATGCTGTGCCATCTGCTCATAGGACCAGAGAAAGGGGTTTGACCCCATTTAATTAATTTTAGTAAATGTAGCTGTTTGAGTGGGATCCTTTGGCCTCTCTTGTAATGGACATCTTTAAAAAGCCATTTCCAGGATTGGAAAATTAGAAAATTTATATGGATTATAAATATATTTAAAATTAGCAGAGTAGCTGAAAAGAACAGAGAGAATTATCTCTCGTGGTTGCAACCCATGTTTTTAGAACCGGAAGTATCATCATTAATATCAAGTCAATTACCTTTCCTACAGTATCCAAAATTTCTGCACACACCCTTGAGATTAAATGACAAATATTTTTGTTAACTTTTTGGCAGAAATGAGAGCTTTTATTATTATTATTATAGATGTGGTGCATAAGGACATAATTTAGGGGTTCACTTGACATTGTTGGGTTAATGGCTGGACTGGATGATCTTAAAGAGTGAGTAAAATGGGCTGAGAACCCCTAGGACCTATGACAAAATGTTTCAAGACAAAGCCAGTGCACATGAAATAATGAATCATATAGTATATTTAATTTAGGTAAAACACTATGTTTGAGCAGTAACTATTTGCTATGGATACCTTCTTACTACCTATATGAGAAGTAAAAAATGAGATTCTGTTGCGTGGGAACTTGTTTAAAGCCTCAAAATAACTTTTTTTCTTTTTCTTTTCCATGGTGAGGAAATGAGAGGTCTGAGTCAAAAATCAAGGTCTTCTTATGGTACATGTTGTACAGAAAGAGAGGAAGAAGCAGGCTCTGATGCTGAAAGATAACTGTCTGGAGAGATGAGATTACAGGCACTAAAATGCAAGTACTGTTTTCCTGGCATTGTAAAAGGGGAACTAACAGCTACATACATCACGTAGAGGTTTGAATATCAGTTTTATCTGAGATGAGAAACTTCTAGCTTGCAAAATCTATTCCAAGGTGCATCAGCCTCTCTAGCCTCCGGGATGTGATCTGACCTTGCACTGGAAGGTAGACGGATTGAGATGGTTGTGGTTGTGCCCAGTGGTTGTGCCCATTGTGGTTGTGCCCAGTCACTGACAATTTGAAGCAAAAATGGCCACAGGCAGGGTTGACATCTTGTGGCTTTGAGGTTGACTTCCAGTTCTGGTCCAGTGCTCCTCTTTCACCTTCCTGTGATGGAAAGGGAAGCAAGCAATGTGCTGGGATCTGTTTCCTCTTTTCCTTCCAAGCGTTTTCTCAGTGCTCCCTGCTGGCAGCAGCTGCTCCCTGGGGCTTGTAAAACTGAGGGTGCTGCTCCAGAAATGGAATGGAACAACCACCTCCTGGTCTGAAATCTCCCTGAAAACTGAGCTCCACATTGCCATGGATTGGACTCCGCCTCTGCTTGGAGGCAGCTCATCTGCAGCAGAGGCCTGAGGCTCCCAAGTGTCCCATGGGGGCCCTGCTTACCTGACAGGAGCCTCCAGAGTGGAAAGCCATGCTAGGAGATGTAATAACTCATATCCTCTGAGGGTTGGTGGAAAGAGGACATGAAACTCAGGGGCTTGCACCAGCCACACATGGTTCTCAGCACCAAATTTTGGTCCTCATGCATCACTGGGGGTTTTGCATGAGAATTAAGGTTTGGTTTTCCAAGCAAATAAAATTTCTACCTCATATCAGGACTCGACTTGCATTTTTTTTACCTTTTTTGAGCAGCAAAATCGTGGCTTATGCATTTGCAGCTAAGTCAGGCTGCGAGACTAGGTAAGCATGGTAATAAAGGGTTATGGAAATGCACTGACCACAACTCAAAGTCACCGTGTAGGAGAATGCACATGGTTGGGGGTTAGGTTTATGAGAAATAAAGATCTGAATGATTCTGTGCTTGAGAGTCATGGGTCTTGTGTTTTCTTAATGCCAGGAGTGATTTATTTCTTGTAAACTGCTTTGCTCAACTGGGGCATCCAGTTACTACAGACCTTGTTTGGTATAAAAACTAACGGCATAGAAAAATATTGCTCTAGCAAGGTTTAACTGGTCGTCAGCCCAAACATGTGGCTGAACATGAATTCCACTGCTTGAAATATCCTCTGGTCGCTCAGCAACATCTTAATGTCAAGAGGAGATTATAGTCAGCGTTCCCGTTGAGCCGTGACTCAGAGGTACTGTATGGAAAGAGGACATTTCCAGCAAAAGCGTGATATGGAAACTAAACACAGTGCTGGAAATCTTCCCTCCCATAGAAAAAAAGAAATATGAAAGGCTAGCTCTTCTGAAGTGGAAGTTTGGCTGCTGCTGGGAACATTATGAAAACACACATTACATGCCTGGTTCCTCATATATAACTGTGTTTCACAGCACGTTTCATCACCCACCTTTGCCCTTCCTTTTTTAATTCAGAAAAGGCGCAGGAAGAGACCTTACTTCTCAACAAAAATAAGAGAAAAACCGTGTAAAGGTGACATTTCTGCTAAGCTGGAACCCTGATAAGTTGAAATGGTGTCGTTCTGCTTGTGTTGCATAAAAGCTGGCTATTAACATACCTTAGATACTTTGAGAGGTATGGAAATGTTTTAAAAAAACATGGACTGAAGAGATTGGCCTCAGTGAAATTTACATTAAAAAACCCAAGGAGACGCTTAAATATTCATAGTTTCCATTTCTAATCTTTCTCCACGTAAATTTCCTGACATACATAATTCTTAGCTATGTTTGTGAGATGCCTGGCATCCTGAGGTCAGATGTATATTTCTTGTTGGGATCCAGATTGGTTATTTTAAATGTTCTGATCCTGTGCAGGCTTGCACTCAAGAGTAACTATAAAATGATTAGGACTATGTGCAGTTTTAAAGCCAGCCACATGACTGTGAATACTTATATTTTTAAATTTTTATCTATATACATATGTGTTTGCAGGATTGTGTGATACAGAATTTAGATCAAAAAAATAAAAGTACCACTGTGTGTAAATGCTTGAAGAGGCTAAGGGGGAAGAAGGCAGACCCAGCCTCATCTCATGGAGCCCAGTAAATGAGGAAAAGACATTGGGCACAACCTGAAACACAGCAAATTCCACTTAAACATAAGAGAAACCTTTCCCACTGGGTGAGTGGTCATGCACAGGAACAAGTTTTCCAGGAAGGTTGTGAAGTCTCCATCCCTGGACATATCCAAAACCCCCTGGAAAGAGTCTTGGGCAGCCTGCTGCAGGTGACCCTGCTCTGAGCAAGGGCTTGGATTGGGCAATCCTCAGAGGTGCCTTCCAGACCCAGCAGCTCTGTGATTTTGCAATTCTGTTGAAGAGAGCACAATTGGATTTATCTGAAGAATGATTTCCTCGGTTGTTTAACTTCATTAAAACCCATACAAGTTTACAGAGGAATTAAATGATGGCTTTTGTTCCAGGATAAATCTGCTCTGCTCATACATAAGATTACTTTAAAATCCATTATTTGTTTTAGGTCCTTAGGTGTATTTGTTAATCTTATGTAAAAGCAATGAATTTCACAGATTCATCATTCAGTTTGTTAAAAAGTTCTTTCCTCTCATGTGTTTGGAAAAACTTTGTTTCCATTTTTTTTATTCTTTTACTTCCTTCACTATAAGGAAGAATACATAGCAGAATTTGATTTTGTTTTTTATCTCAAATATCCTCTCATTAATAGTACCTGTGCAAAACCAGCATGTGATAAATTTCACTGGCACTGAAATAAAAGTTGAACAAAATGAGGTGAAGCAGCCTAAAGCAGTTATGCATGGAGTACCCTGGTAACGGCCTTGGCTGAAGGAATTGTCCATTGGCATTTTTTTCAGTATATTTCTTTTCACTTGACAATTTCCCAGTTTTCTATGTGCAGTGATTCAGTTCCTAGCAGAGAATAGCCTGGGTCCAGTTATGACACTGGCCTTAGAAATTATTTGCCATGAGACTGAGCTGAATTTCACAACCAAGAACAAAGTTTATGGATGTTTAGATCCTGAACTGGATATGAATTTTGTGGTTGGTGTTGTCTGAAATACTTGCAGTTGTTGTTGCAGGAGACCTGGACCTCACTGTTCATGCTACACAAACTGCATTAAAAGTGGCTTCTTCCCTTAAAAAGCCAAAAGTCGTAATAAAACTCTCCACTCATCTGCATTCAAAAGCCAACCATTCATCAGAATAGGCTGAGACTGTCCACCCCTGAGGTGTACCAATGCAGTGGGAGTGTCTGGTGACTGGAGCTGGGATAAATCATCCAGTGGGATAGAGCTGACCACTGGCCACCCACTGCATGAGAATAACCCAATAGGTAGCCCTGGAGTAAAAGTCACTGAGGCATTGCTGGTCGGGATGGTAAGGACTGGGATAAGATTTTTTCTTCAAGCTAGTCACCTTTAGACAGTGTGGCAAAGGAGGTGTTTAAGAAGGGAACCACAGTAATGAAAACAGGCAAAGTTTAGGGATATTTATACAAAACTTCTTCCAGACTCAGGGGGAAAAAAGGTGCGGATATATTAGAAAAAAATAGCAAATAGACAACAAAGGTTAAATTCACAGGTGGCTCAGAGCCTCTACTTCCTACCAGGCAAAGAGGCGCATTGAAATGATGCTGACTCTTGGAGAACTGTAATTTGATTTGTTTTGCTGCAGTTCAGAGGAGAATCCAGAGGCTCTGGTTACTGTAGCACTAAAGCTCCTCTTACTGCTGGCATAAACAGGAACCTCTTCCAAGTGTGGATAAGCAGCAAAGGATGAAATATTGAATTATTCTGCCAGTCTAGAGGTGATCCTTCTGCAACATGTGGGCTTGGGGCCCACATGTGCATTGCAATGCAGTGAGGTAAATCCCATTACTGCTTTCACTGTGTCTTTTCTGTGGCTGGAAGTGTGCTTTGGTCCTCAGGGCTGTCAGCTGGGCATCTTTCCTGAGCTCTACATTTATTTTAAGAAGTAAATATCATCGGACTGATGTGTGCACTTAGCCTTGATGAAGTCATTAATGTGGTTTCCAGCATACTCTTCATAAAATTCATGGCTGCACTTAATTGCTACCATGTTCTTCCTCCTCACATATCCTGATATTAATAAGAAAAAATGTTGAAAAGCCTAATAAGCTACACACAGTAGGGGAATGCTTGAACTGCTGTTGGCTGTTCACATCACCAGAGACGTGCAGGCCAGTTGTCAAACAGGGGATTATGTGTCACTTAAGGCACTGAATAACAGCACAGCCAGTGAGAAGGCTCATCCTAGTTCTCCCAACACAAATGTTGCCAGCAGATGCTCAGGGTCTGGTGGGTAGGTGGTGAGGGGAGGGGCATGCTGCTTATTTACCCTTAGAGTTCTGTCACCTTTTTGGTTGGCAACACCTGTGATGCTGAGCTGGGGGCTCACTGAAGACAACTCTGATATTCTCCTAGGAAAAAATAGGGTTGTCCCACTAGGGACAAATTTTCTTCCTGAGAACTCCTGTGTGGTGTTTCTGAACTTACATCTCTACAAAGGGCAAGGACAATGCCTGGGTTCTGCCCAACCTTCTTAATTTGGGGTTTTCTTTTAGGAAAAGAGAAAAAGGTGAGTAAGATAATAACTAGCTGTCAGACATAACAAACAATTTCAGGTATCTTATCTAATTTTTGGGTTTTAGCTTGCTAGAGATTTAAAGAGTTGCATTTATCTTACTTTAGCTCTTTAAATGTTAAATTTCTTTTCTAAACAAGTTTTTTATTGTGTTGCATGGTTAGCACCTTCACTATTTTTTAAGGGATGCTCCCTTAGAAGGGATTTTATCCCTTAGTAACCTCTGCCTACTCCTGATCTTAAAGGTCTTTCCCAAACTAATGCTTCTATGATTCTAATCCCTCTCTGATCTTTTCCTTCTGAGCTCAGAAGGAGACTCAATGGCTTGCCTAGATTCACTAGGTCACTAAGTTTTGGAGAGCCAAAACTGAGATGAATCCTTCTGCCTGTGATCAAATCCCAGCCTCCCTTCTGCTCCACAGCCCCGGGCAGCATTGCTGGGAGGAGCTGGGCTGTGCAGGTGGCAGTGCCTTGCACTTGCAGTCCTGTTCCTCTAACCCAAGTCTCCAGAGAAAGTCTAAGCAGTGACTCTGCACATCAGCATTTCAGGAGCATTGCCTCGATAGCATATACAGTGAGAACAAAAATCTTTTCCTTTGCAGGCATATCACAATGCAGTGAGGTCAGTGGAGTTACACCAAGCAGGCATCCAGCCTCAGCTATCTAATTCAGGCAAATACAGAGGTTGCTGGAGGACATGGTCAAGGAGCCAGGATCCTCCTGCAGCTGGGTTACCTGACCTGTGCTGCAGAGTGGACCAATGGCTGCAGAACTCAAACTACCAGGGTGATTTTCCTTTGAGCCAGTCCTTCACACTGGCCTGAGGTTTTGGCTCTGTGGACAGCCCACTGTGTAATGACTGGTGGATTTGCCACTCTCAGCTGCAGAAGTTGCTTGGTCCACTACAGAAGTGTGGCCTGGGAAGCACCTGGGTGCGCAAAACATTATGTCCCACCTCTAGACAAGACTGGAAATGGGCTTTCCCACCTGCCACGGTGGGTGAAACAAGCTGCAAGTAGAGTATAACCATCCTGATCAGGATTTAACCAGAAGACTGCAAATAGGACCTTCAATTTTAAGTGCCCTGGCTGTAGCAGAACCAGGAAAGAAGCCCCTTTTGTTCCCGTCTTCCTCCAGAAACTGACATTCAAAGCTTAGCAAGAAGCATCGTCAAAATATTTGAGGGCCAAATGTATCACCATCTGGAATGGGACTGCCAGAAAGAGAGTGAGAGAAAGACTCCTTTTTCACATGTAACTTGTTTAATAAAAATAAAATTCCTCTTGCGCTTCTGACATGGGACTGTAACCACTCCACCCTAACTCGCTTTGTCATGCTCAGATCTATGAAGTAAGAGGAAATTATGGAAATTTATCATGTCTGGGTTCTCAGGATTGATTATGACTCGCTGCTTTTATCTTCCAAACAGTCACTAAATCTAATTGCCTTGTTGTAATGGATTAACCCCTGTGGTCCACAGTAGCATTTATATTGTGTTCAAAGAGATTGTTACAGAGTTAGGGTACTTTTTTTCAGCAATATACTTTCATAACATGTAGGTGCTCTATGGACATGACTCACTCTTTGTGGGTCTTGGGGGTCTAATTGGCTCATTGTTCTGCCTTTCTGCAGGGGATGAATTTCACATCACTTTGGGGGCAGGTATAGATGGGTCAAAGGGCCTTCCACAGCATAACCATTTCTTTTAAATTACAATGCAAACAGATTTTGAAACCCTGTGTTCAGACAGCAGCATCTGTATTGTAATCAAAAACATTCCCTAGCTGATATTTGTGGGATTAGCATTATTATTAGCCATTGTGCCTCAGCCCCTGGGGAACCTGAACTCTGGGGTCAGATCCCCAAGTAGGAGCTGTATAAATACAGACCCTGTGTTAATAAAGTTCTCACTTAAGCTGTCTTACACCATGTTTGCCAAGGGCTAATGTCTCACACACGGGCCCTCCTGGTGACTCAGTGGGTCCTGGTGACTCTCCAAGTGTTGGTAATGAGCTCTTGTGTGTGTGAGGCAAGAAACAAGATGTGGCTGTGGACAGCAATGGTGGGGTAAGATGACAACTGCAGCTCAGTGTGACAACCAGCAAAGTGTGATGGCACCCTAAATCCTGCCCAGTGTCTCTGGAGGTGCAGTGGGAGAAAAATGATTTAAGGTAGGGTGTGGAATGCAGTAAAAATGAAAAGAAAGTGAAAAATTCAGAGAAAGAAAGTGAAAAATTCAGTCAGGATCTGCCAAGGCAACATGTGGGGTAGGGCTGCCAGTGCTAAAGGGGGAGCATACATGTCCCTGTTTGTAACAGAAAGAGGGAAGCAAAATGGTCTGAGACAGAAAGAGAGTGAAAGAAATGGCACCAAAAACTAGAGGAAGATGATGCAACTTTGAAAGCACTGATGAGATCTGGCTTAGTGAAAGTTCAAGAAGAAAGTGAGATTATGAGGCAAAAGTGAGGCAGAGGAAAACTGCACTGAAGGGTTTGGTAACATGATGTAGAGTTGTCCGGAAATAGCTAAAAAAATGTAATTAGAAGACTAGCAAAATTACAAGAAAATATACTGGGTAATAGGAAAACCAGCCAAATCCTGGGGTCCCCAAGAGTCTCTGTACCCAACAGGGGTGATAGAGAAGCAGCTGGGGGTGAGTTCCATCTGTGGGAGGCAGGGCAGACATGAAAAGAGAGAGGAGGCACCAAAGGGAAGGGTTAGAGTGAGGAAGTTGGGGCAAAACCAACCACCACCAAATCAGAGTCCAGAAACAGGTGATCAGGAGAGTATGTACCATGCTTGAGGAACCCAATCCAATGGGAAACTGCTGATGGAGCAGGAATCTGACCAGGGATGTCAGGACAGAGGTTAAACATTGAGATGTGTTTTTGTAAAACATCCTATAAATGAGACTTGAATTAGGTTTGAGGTTCATAAAATGTTTTTTAAAGGAATAATTTCAGATTAATTCTGAAGTGAATAGGAAGCAGTTGTGATCCAGGCTCCCCAGTCAGTAAATCTAATCTAACACATTTCATCACTCCAGACACGATCACAATCTCAGATCAGTGTAACTGAATGTTTAATAGCTTCAAGCAAAAGAATAGAGCAGGTGAACAAATGTCTTTAAATTGCTTTCTTTAAAGAAAGGCAAATTGTCTGATACATTTTTGTGGGTGAACAATTGCCAATATTATTAGTTTTATTTGACTATTTACAACATACATTTAATTAAAAGCATTATGAAAATTCTTGTCTTAACTATTAGCAAAATAATTGCTTTTAGAAATCTCATTCATTCTCAAATAGGTTTCATATCCTGTTTGTAATACTGATAAGTGGTTAAATGAGTTGCTTCACAAAAATTGTCACTGGAAAATGGAATCTATTTGAAGTCTGTTAAATGAAATTACTTTTTAATTAGAGAAATTGCTATGAAATGCTCTCCCACTGTCTGTACAGCTTGAACAGCACAGTTTAGGTCATGCTGAAATGGCTCAGGATGAACTTTTTTTTCACCCCTGAACTTGGTACAAGGGTTTCCAGAGGTTAGTTCAGGAGACTGAATTGCTGATCACTCACTCGAGTGATCATCTTCTGACCCATCCGATATTTTCCCACTGCAGCAAGTCATGAGGATTCACACGAGCAGGCTGAGATTCCTCTGTCTAGGGATACATTATTACTGTGGGTAAAACCATGACATCTTTGCAAACAACAAACCTTTCTTATCTGGGATGAGCTTAACTGTACTACTCAGAATCTGTATTGCAGAATAATTTATAGCAGTTCATTGGGACACAAGCTGATACAGAGGAGGAAAACAACATTTGTACATTTTTATGCACAGTTTCTGCAGGGAGCTGTTGCTTTGGTTAACTGTTTCACTGCCTTTTAAGGCAATTTGCTAATGAGTGTAGACCGCAGACATTTGCTTGCTAGGAATAAAAATTCCCTGCTGCTTTCCCTATGCACGTATTTTTATGCAAGCTAAGGTACCTCTGGATGTTTCTGTGGTGTGCTTCAGCAGCCGTCTTTTGAATAGTCCTGCCACCTTGGTTTCAATTCTGTCTAGTGGTGGTGAGTTCCCCAAATTAGCTGCGTGTAGAGGCTTTTGGGACAGCGTTAGCCATGCTTGAGAAATCTGCTTTCTCTTCAGAGCCCAGGTAAGGGGAATGTGGCTTCTCAGCCTCCCTAGAGAGAGCCTGGAGCGCTGTTCCAACCCTTTCAGGTGTGCTCCCACAGTTCAGGTGTTCACATATCTCCCACAGGCTCATGGTCTGAGGACCTGACCTCCTTGGCACGTGGCCCAATATTGTTTCATGATCACGTGTGTGTGTTTCTGCATGTTACACGTAGAAGGCTGATTCCAGTGAAAAGAGTAAGAATATTAATAAAAATAAAACAATAATAAAGCAGAACAACAACAATACAAAAAAAACCCCAACAAAACAAAATAAATGTCTACTCTCAAAATGAATTTGACACCAGAAATCTTCTCTCATGTTCAGACTTCTGCAGAAAGCCCAGGCGCTGGCAAGATCAGGATTTAAGCAACAAACTAAACAGTACAGTACTGTATTTATGAGGGAACAACATGACAGACTCTATTTAGGTTTTATACCAAAAGCTTAACCTTTTGCAGTCTGTGGGTTTGAGCTGCACTAACAAGAAGCAATTACTGCGGTGGATTACTTTTTTTGCTTACGGTGTACAGCCCCAGGCTTCTCAGTGTGGCTTCTCTCAGAGCTGGCAAACAATAGCAGGGGTATATGCCAAAACTGCTCTCACTTCTCCAAGACAATGAATCAGAAAGGGCTGTGGTGTTCTAATCAGAACACTTTTTTTTTCCTAGGCTGGGAGTCCATTGCTTTCTTAGAAACCAGGCAGACATAGCAATCCCTCCTGCTCTCTTCTGTTCCCCCATAGATAGCTCACTGGAGGCATATATGCACACATTTTGGCTGAGCAGCATGATGGATGAGGAGCCTGGTGACACACAAAGTGCAGTTTTCTTTATTTAGATGTCTGCACCTCTCCCGTAGAGAGGGGATTACAAGGATGGGCAGAGCAATCCTTCCTTTCATGCTGGTTGTTGGCTCCCAAGATGTCTCAACACAGAAAACAGCTCCAAGCACAGATTTAGGGAAAGAATAAAGGCCAGAGTTGACAGAAGTTCAGATTCAACAAGTTATTAAGAGCTGCTAAGTGTGTCTGGGCTCCTCGCTTTCCCTTGCAGTCTCAGGGTTGACTGAGTGCCCTGAGATTTCATGATCTTCTGTCAACAATTAGCCAGAAAATTAAAGCTCATAAGAGCGTAACAGCATGTCTTTACATGGCAGGGAAGTCTCCTTCCATGCCAAGAAACAGAACTGGGGATTCTGTGGGAATGCTGCCATTTGGAGGCACCTGCCATAAAACTATTTATATGCACATGGATATGTGAGTGCACGTACCTGGCTCTGTGCATGCGTGCAAGTGTGTGTAGGTGCACACATCTACCCATAAGGTGGGCTCATGGATATGCTCGATGCATTTGAGACAAAACAATGTATTTCCTTCTCAAAATTGCCCAACCTTTGTTCAGTGTTTGCAATGCCGTCCAATGACTTGTTCAATGTATGTTTTAAAACAATTCCCTTGTGTTTGGCTTCATTTCATGGATTGATCGTGACCACGAGGTCTGATCTAATATTCCATCACCTCCCAAGGAAGTTTTCCATTGAAGATATTGCCTAAAGACTAAGAGGACTGGAATGTCAATAATCTGATTCTTGAATGAACACACGGAGTCACAGCTCTCTCATTCAGTAGCAACAGCATAGCTAAAAAAATAAATAGAGGCTTGAATTGTTTTCACGGAGATAAAATCAGTTTGAACAGCTGGAATATTCACTATAGTTCAGGTCTATCCTAAGATTTCTTTTCTAGGAAGAAAAGAAGTCTTAGGATAAAAGAAAATGAGTTTCTTTAATAAGATATATGTGCTATGTGCAGACTGCAGGCTAATAATTCACAAAAATATGTAACCAATAAGTCCTATCTCATTTTTTTAGTTTATGTGATTCCCTTGGAATTCTTCCATATTAATGATTACTTATTAAACAATTTTTGCAAATTGTTCTGAACTCACTGGTCAGTCATGGCCAGGTTTTTCAATGGAGATGTCCACAATTTACCCAGTTCAGTACATCTCTTTGTACACATTTGTATACTTTTTTCTACATCAAATATTCTGCTATAAAAATGTATCTTTAGGGGTTTTTTGGGTAGTTTAGTTTTTTTCTGTTACGATTAGTACCTTTGCTTAGCACAACACTAAGTGTTGTAATGGCAGTGCACATTCTCCTGCAACCTTCATTTGTTTTACCCTGCCTGGTGCAGTGGAAATTCATAAATCACAGATTTCTCCAAGGCCAGTGAACATTGAAGTCTGGTGTAGCTCAAACACCACACCTATGAAGAGGCTGGATCCCAATGCCTGTTCTAGTGCTTATTCAGACAGAAGCTGTTTCAGCTTCACTGAATCACAGCCCCTTTTAGGAAAGTATATGTTTCATTATAGCCAGTTTTATGGCCCTAAAGATGAGCAGTTGCTATTTTGTGGAGCTGAATAGGCAATGGATCTGCATTTATAGCTCATTGCTGACTACTTTCCTGCAATCTTACAAAATAAGAGCTCTTGTAATTTAGCTGAGAAGACACTGCTCTACAGGGGGAAGAAATCAAGTACATGTTCATGCCTAAACCCGGATTATTTTGTACACAGCAGGCAGGGCCCAGCCAATTCCTCATCCAGAAGCTGCAAGGCAGCTGGATGGGGAGAGCCCTGACCTGCTGGCTGACAGGTTTGGAGCTGTCTAAAGACTTGAGATGAGGAGGTCAAAGCCAAATTTGGAGGAGGCCGAGTGAGGAGGCACAGGACTCTGTGGATCCCTGGGAATTTTCACTTATGGGAGCAGAGGGAAATGTGTTCATATGTGGTGGCTAAAGTAGGGAAGTAGTTATGTTCCATGGGCATTTCATGTGAACAGGAACGTATGGAAAATACCTTCAGGAGCTGCTGCAGGTTTATTGTCTTGAAAATCATTCTTTCATTTTTATTTCCAGACCAGGTTCTCTAGCCATTCTCCCATCCTCAGGGGAATTTCTCTGCTGACCTGGTCAGAGTACGCTGTTCCCTAAGAGATGTGTCAGAACTGGATGCTGTAATCAGCTGAGGACATACTGATACTGAAGAGAGAAGGAGGGGCTTCATGGTTTTGTGTTTGTCTTTTTTTTTTTTTCCAACAGCATGACAGCATTGATGCAGCTTCACTCAGCCTCTGATCCACTGTAACACCTTGACAGTTTTCAGTAAAAATTTCAGTCCTCATCTTGTGTTTCTACAGTTGATCATTCATCCTCCAATCTGGAATTTTGCATGCTGCTATTTGTTCTTTCAGACTGTTTCTCTACTTTGTTCAGTTCATCCTGATCCAACCCATTCCATACTGAAAGTACAAGGCCAGGGCAGAGCTCTCTGTAGGTTTTATCAACCTAAACCTCATTTTTCATGGAGAAGGTAGAAGAATTACTGAGTTCAACAGCATTGAACAACCATCATGATTTCCTTAAAGAAATGCAGAGAGTTTAGCTGAAGACTGGGGATGTTGAAGGAGCAGAATAATTTAGAGCTGTACATGCTGCTGGACTGACAAATGCTTCAAGATAATGCACAGGAGCAAGACACCTCTGGGAATCTTCTCTTGTTTCTCTCTCTACCACTCACACTGGCATTAAGGGACCAGATGGGTTCAGAATTTCATTTTGTGCCAAGATCTACAAGATTTTAACAGCTGAGTCTCCGGATTCTTCAGTGTTTCAAATCTGCAGCCTTTCACATAAACAAAGCTAAGCTGGAAACTAAATTTCTTCATGCAAACCCACAGAGGTGCCACATGTGACTCTGTCCTAGAGAGGAATTTTCTTATTTATGTGTCAGAAAGGATTAGGGAGGTCACTTTGTGTAATAAAGTGGAAAATTTTCACCTGCAATATCCTTCCTGGTTTGATCCTAATACACACTGTATCAACCAATAAAAAAAAAAAAAAGAACCAGGCTGGTAAAAGTGAACATGGGAGCATTTAGAGGGGAAAAAATGCACTCCATCTAGGCAGTGAAATGAAAACTTCAAGTAAATGCTTAAGACTATGTTAGATATAATCCTGAGAAACTTTCTATGAAATCCTCAGAATTTCTAGAAAACTGTTGATTCCTTACAGCAAGTAATTAATGTAAAGTTATGAACATTAGTGTAAATAGGGTCCTTTAATGGTAAAAAACCCCAGCTACAAGAAAATTTACTATAATATATTTATATGTGTATTTGTGTATTTCATAAATGGTTCACTGTAACATGCAAATTCCTTGGCTCTCAACACAGCTTTACACAGATGGTGAACTTTAGTCAGTTAAATAAGTGGAACAGTTCACGTCAAACTTTTTCTTTTATCTTTCACCTTTCTCTGCTGTTTCCCTCCCATCTTTTCTGCCAGCTCCTCCACAAAGAAGCCTGGGAATGACTGTAAGGCAGTCTCCTCAGATCGCTTAATATTCCCACCATGAAGACAGTCTGAATTCAAAGGCTCCATGTGAAAGACTGGGAAGATCTTAATTTCTCCCTTGGCAGTTCTTTTATGCTGATAAATCGCAGTTTGCTCTGCATGTTTCTCTTCAGAGGGAAGATCTGCACAGGCTGACAGCATTAACAGCCCTCTGCAGCAGCTGAAACCCCTTTCACCTCGTTTGGGGCATCATATTGGTGAGCAGTAGGAATCCTGCATCAACTTTTAAACTAGAACCATGCAACCTCAAATTTTAACCATAATCACAGAATCACAGAATGTTTTGGGTCAAAAGGGATGTTAAAGACCATTTATTTTCAGCCCCTTGTCATGGGCAGGGACCTTCCACTACACCAGGTTCCTCCAAGCCCTCTTCAACCTGGCCTTCAACACTTTTAGGGATGGAGCATCTCCACAACTTCTCTGACAAGCCTATTCCAGTGCCTCACTGCCCTCAGCTGCGCCAAAACACCATGACCATGTGCTCATTCTGGAAAGATTAGGTCAGTGGCTTCATAGATGTTCAAGGGTGGAAGTGTGGACTTCACTGTAGACTAATTTAGTCAGCAGCTATAAGGCCAGAAAGTGATGAAAGGACATTTAATATGGAGATGTATCTATGAGATTATCCAGACTAGCCTGGCTAAATACACCAATAATTTTTGTTCCATAAAGCCATGATATTGCATTGGTTAAAATATATATTTGACGATTTTATAGCTTGTTGAAAAGTTCCTCAGGTGAATATATCATTGCTTTTCTTGTAGTTTGCAATTATGAGTAATCACTTCCATTGTCATATTTCCATTTGTAATTTTTAGGACTTCCATTTCCATTATACCTTTCTCTGATTAAAGACCAGTTGCAGGCTGAGGCTTTCCACCTTAAGAGCATTCTCACAGAATCTGGTTGCATCACTGCTGAGTTATCTTTCTGATAAACTACATGGACTGAAGAATTTTGGCTGAGATTGAATTTCTCACTGAAAGCCATTTCTAGTAATCTGAGATTTGCCTTCCAATTTTTCAAAATTTCATTAAATATGAAGTTATTAAGAACTTGTGTAGGAAATATTCCAGAATTTTGTGATCTAATCCCATGCAGAAATCTTTACCATTACCTGTCAGACAAAGTTGGAGTCTTATCTCATTTCTAATAATAGTAATAGAAATATAAATCTGTTTTGTTCTCTACTGTCAAGGGAAGTTTTAAATAGAAATAGGCATAGGCTATAAGCTGTGTTTAGATTTGGATGCAAACATTCATATGGCCTAAAATAATGGATAGAGAACTTCCTCGGAGTCATCTGGTGGCTGGTTCACTTCCACTGAGGTTTCTGGAACTGCCATAGAGCTGGAGGTGAAAGTCAATGAGATAAATATGTCTAATTGCTGCTAGCCTGAGTGAGGCATCTGCCTGTTTCCTCTGCCCTGAAGAGACCTTTATATTAATAAGAAATTTCTGTTTTGAGAAATAAATTTTTCTCATTGCCATTTTTTCTTCTTCTTTTTACAGTAGCCTTGGGTATGTTTTCCTTTTTCTTTAGTAAATGGGTCCAACTCCTTTTCTTTTACTCCCCTGATTTCAATAGCCTGATTATTACCAGTTGTTTGGTACTCTAACATGTGTATTGTTTCATTCCATATACTTTACTGAGCATGGCTTTTGAACTCTGGGTTTTGGGTTGAGACTGACCAGCAAAAGGAAAGGAAAGAAAGTCTGCTATTTCATGATGAAAAGATGAAATTTCCTAGTGCTGTGGGTTTTGTTTAAAAATCTGCTTCCTCCTGTGTGTGAAATTTACATCAGAATTAAAACCAAAGTCAAAACAGAAAGATAGCAAACCATTTTCTTTTATGATCTCATTTGCAATATTTCAATTTAAAATTTTTTTTCTTCTTTCTCTACCTCATGTTGATCCCACAGATGCTCAGTGCAATGGGAGACTCATAAGGTCTACTCATGCTTTCATTTGCTTGGCAAAGAAGTGCGCAGTGAGGAAAGTGCTAACCATAACTCTTGCCCTTTCCTTTCTATTGTCCTTAATGAAATTCATATTTCCCAATCAGATGTGGTATTTACCTGCTTTTGGATCACTATATCTGTCAGTGAACAGGACAGGAACTCAAAAAGTGAGAGTTCCTGTAAATAAAATAAAATAAATTAATAAGTACTCCCCAGTTGAAAAGATGGCGTTTCCTTCTTCATTATCACAAAAATTCCTTATCATCACATGCTGAAATTAGCCTAAAAGTGACAAAGGAGACATGAAACCTAGTTTATGCAACTACATAATGCCCGGGAATGTGACTTTCCACCAGTCCCTCTATCTCTTTGCATTCAGGTTCCATCAAGACACAGCCTGAACAATTTCACCCCAGAGTTCCTATTTTAATTGTTCTTGGTTTTATTTTTCATAAGACTTGTCAAGGTTCTTGTCTGGTCTAAACTCCCCTCCAGTCACTCTCTCTTTATCTTGCTTGACAGGAGTAAATACTTTGTCTGTGCTCTGTACTGGCAAGGAGATCAAATATTTTGATGACACTTCCAGAGAAATTCAGCTCAAAGGGCAATGAGTGGCATGGAAAAAGTTCTGATAAGTATTTGGGGACAACCTGAATGTTTACACAGGATCTTATGATGAAAAATACCTTGCAGCATTATGGCAGGCAGAACAGCTCTACAAACCAGAAGTCAAAATCTGCTTTATAGGTCTTATGGAAGACAAGGTACATCTGACAGTAGTTGACAAGGTAGTGTTTGGTCATAGGTTGGTCTTGATGCTCTCAAAGGTCTTTTCCAACCTAGCTGATTCTGTGATCTTCAGGAAATGCTGTACTCCTTCTGCCTTATTATCTCTTTTGCTATTGCCAGAAAGATGATTGAAAGGCCCCTGGGTGATTCCCCTCCAGCTACCTTCTTGTTCAGCCTAAAGTCCAGTCTAGCTGTAGAAAGCTGAGATAAAACTCACAGAAAAACTGAGACATGATCCTATCCAAGGTGGATTTTCAAATGCCAGAAGTCAACAAGTCCATGACATCTGCTGTGAAGCCATTCTGGAACTAATCTGCTTTAGGGCCTAATCTACTTCAGGTACTTTAAGAGATACTCTGGTGATGTTCCCCAGCACAAAACCCTCACACTGATAGCCAGATTTTTATAAATTATGAGAGCTGCACACTGCCCTAAGGTTAGCAGAAGTACAACAAGCTCAGCTTTATTGATGTTGTGTTTCTTTTCTTTTCTTTTCCAGCAGTGAATTGCTTTTAAATTACAGTAGAAACCTCCACCAATCCTGATAATAGGGGCAGGGGATAAACGTGGCTTGTAGATCTGAGTAATATATACCCTTTACCCCAACACTGCACAATATTAGCTCAGGGCTTGTCAGCCTCTTGGGTTTTAATTAATGAAGTTCCTGTTAAGGACATTTTTTTCATCACTTGTTCTATTCCAACACGTTTCTTTCATTTGAAACCTGAGCGTTCTGCCAAGCAGGCCTGCAGTGTCAGGAGGGGAGGGAGAGTCTGTCTAAACTGCAGCCGTCTGTCTGTTCAACTTGATTCAATTTAGTAGAATTTCACTTTGTCGAGTGACAAGATGCTGTATTTTGACATTTGCCTATTTATGCTAAAGTAGAAAAATAATAAAATCAGTTTGGCGTCTGGCTTGCTCGAGCTGTAGTTTTTACTTAAGAATGATAATCCTTTTTTTTGTTGTTTGGTTTACATTGCTGTTTAGTTTCTGATTTGTTGCGTTGGACTGTTTACCCATGAGCTTGTTGACTTTTGTTTCGGTTGGTGTTTGGTTGGTTTTGTTGTTGAATAAAAGCTTTCCTAACAAATTGGCATTCTCTTCCTTGAACACACCCTTCCTCAGCTGCAAATCTATAAAAAGGAGACAGCTTTGTTAAAGGGAAAGGAATTTCTTGTATATTTTTTTCCTTTAAAACTTACTGGAAAAAGCAAAATGCAACAACCAAACAAAAAATTACTAGAGTTTTAAAGCAACAAATGCTGAGACTGTGAGTAAGAGGCATCCTGTAACTGAGGCAGAATCCCCTCGTGGCTTGGCATGAAGCTGGGGTGGTGCTGGGCTGGCAGACCCTGGGATGGTATGTTTGAATGTTTTTGTGTTGGGCTCCTCACCACAATGCATGAGCACCTCCCAGGAGCCCACCGAGAAATGTGACTGGTGTTTGTCATCTGCTCTGTGTCACTCCTTCCCCACCAGACATGGGTGTGCAATAGGGGATTTTGCTTTTCCCAGGATTATTTTCAAGTCCCATGTTAGAGGAGGTACCACAGAGGTGGATGTCTTGCATTTCACCAGAGGATAGAGAATTTTGTGATGTTTATTAATTCCTGGGGAAATTCACTCCACAATTCAGCCCAAGAAATTTTATTGCAGAAAATTTGCTCGAGCCAGGAAAGTTGCTTTTTTGGATAGGGAACCCCAAGAACACAAAAACCCTGCAAGTCACACCTGACAGGATGCACTAACAGCAATCATTTTCCTTCCCCCACAGACCAGTATTTCTGGCAGAAAAATGACACAGCCTTTGATCTCAAGCAAGCCTTGGAACACTCTGCATTAAGCCTCATCACAGCATTTGCAATCCCAACCCAGTTTGTGAGATGAACCACAGAGAAATTGCATCAGAACATTTCTGTCATCCTCTCTAGCTGAAAGCGGGAGGATTTTGAGAAGGAAGATCTAGTGACATTGGTCCCAGACTTAACTCAAAGCAAAACCTGCCTGATAAATTAAGGTTTCCACAGGGTAGAACCCAGAAGGATGGGCTGTTGAGGAGCTATGCTTCTCTCTCTTTACATCTCCTACGTGGATGACCAAAGCACTGGCCTGGGCCCTGAGGCTCCAGTAAACCCCTGCTCCTCCGCCTGAGGGCACTGGCTTTAGCCTCAATTTCCCAGTGGGAGCCAAGTTTTGTCCTGTACAGACACAGAATGATTTTAAAGCATTTCTGCAATCCCATCCCTGTGTTTTTCACATCCAAGGAAGTCTTGAATGTTGACCCTTCCTCTGGGTGTCTCTGAAGAATGCATCTCTGTGTTGCTGCACATTAAATAAAAAACTAAAACAAAAAAACCAAATCAAAAGCAAAGTAGAAAACCCACATTTAAACCCTATGATCAATAACATGCTTTATTTCTAAAAAAAATAAAGCCACGTTTTGTTAGTATATTAATTCCACTGGAAAACTGCCATTTGGGTGCCTTCTCAACAAAGTAATTTGTCACAGTCCTATTATGGTCACCACAAATCCCTATCCATGCCTAGATACCTTGTCCCAGCTCTCAACACAAGCTTTTCTTTCAAGCTGAGCACTCAGATGCAGCCCTATCATGTGGAGGGAGGACAAGAAATGGTCTCCTGCTTGTTTTCATGCCAGCCATGAGGAGATCCCGCCCTTCATCCTCGGCTCTGCTCTGAATTCTCCCTCTGCAGCTGGGGAAAACTCTGCCCCATGGATCAATGTGGGAGCCCATAACAGGATGGTGGCTTCTATGAACTGTAATGGGAGCCTGTAATTTGTTAAATACACCACCTATCTTTATTGAGCCTAGCATTAAAATCTCTTTACATTTGTGGCTAGCTGTCATTTCCGTAGTTTGCCTTTTGTTAGATACATTTTTCTCAAGAATTATGAGCATAAAGCAATTTTAAGCTCTGACTTCAGGCTCAGCTATCTCAAGGATGTCAGACTGGAGAGCATCACCTGGGTAACAGAACCTACTCTTCTGTGAGAAAAGATGTAGCAGATGCTTAAGCCTGGGAGGTCCCCCAAGGGCCTTTTCTCTGCACAAATCCAAATGTCATTGGCTACATTGCCCAACACTCAGAAAGAAAAAATAAATAAAAATTAAAAATTAGATCTCTAGTGCAAGAAAGCAAAACAACCTTAAAACTATAGTACTGCACATGATGACACCAGAACAGACTCAAGTCATCACCATTGATTTTAGCACTTTCAATTACAGGACACTGGCCAGGTGAAAATGCCCAAGGAATCCACCCAATGCACAAAATTTTTGCTAATCTGATATGGAGAAGATTTTCCTGGCCCTGTAACTGATGAGTGGTTTAAATCTGAGCACAGGAGCAGAAAGAAACCAGGAGGGAAGCAGCAGAGCCCCCAGCCTCATGTCCCGTGTCAGAGTGCCGCCAATCTGTGATGAATTTGAGTATAACAGGGAAAAAATAAACACCCAAAATCAGCAGCCAAGTTGTTCATCAAAGGTGGGAAAAAAAATCTTCCTGGCCTCTCTAGGTCTCCAGTGGAAACCCTGAAGCACGGAATTAATTAAATACAAAAAACCATAATTAATTTAATTAAATGCAGTCCTTTTAGAAAGGGTTGCTCTGATTAATGCCTGCTCCTGCAAACATTTTTGAATATATTTAGCCCCATTCCCAAAGACATTTGCAGCATCTTGGTTAGAGCAGCTAAAAGCTCACAAATATGAGTGCAGGTGGATGCCTTGCACTTATAGTGTGAAAACAGACACAAGAAATAAGTTTTAAACAACACAGAGATGAAAACATCCTTTGGTTTAATATCTGCTAGGGCCAGGAGGCACCATTCAGATCACTTAGACTGACTCCCTGCATAGTGCCAACCACAAAACCTCACCATGTGATTCTCACATTAGGTCCATCAGAATCTGATCCAGCCAGATCCTGCCACCCATTTCCATAACACAACGTTTGGTGGGGCTTTTTGATACATTGATTTCACCCTCTGATAGCACTTGGCAGTGGCTGAGCTCAAATTCATTAAGTCAAACCATTTTCCAATTAAGTGGCAGACCTTATCATATCACCTGTCTTAATCAGTTCCCACACAACAAAACCCATTAAATAAAACATCCCAGCTGAAAGCTTTGGAAATGAGTCTCAGTCACCTCCAACAGAGTTTGGGAAACTAAGGCTCTGAGACTGACAGTTTGTTACCATTGTGTGGTCATGTATTTCAGGATTTAGTAGATTTATGTGCTTTATTTTCTAACCTTCAGAAATCTGGTGGAAATGGCTGTTCTTTATTTTTTCCCCTGACAGATATCTTAGAAAGATGGTTTCCTAAAGACTGTAACTCTTCCTTGGACAGCTGTGTTAAGTTTTATGGAAGACTGATTAGTTTGTCACTTGTTATGTGCATTTCAGGTTTTAATATTCCTAGGTTGTCTCCTCAACACAGCTGATGTGCATCATCTGCAGCTCTCAGAACTTACAGTCCTCTGCATCATCAGTTACAGGGCCAGGAAAGTTGTCTCCATGTCAGATTTGTCCATGAGTTTGGGTTTTGTTATTTTAGCTGTTGCAAACAATGAATATTACTGGAACAGAATTCTTAGCATTTCCCCACTTCACCACACTTAACACTAAGAATGCGTTGAATTCTTTCTTAGAATGGGGTTAATAAATTCTTTATTAATAAATTAATAAAGAATTAGCATTGTGATTCTGTGGAAATATTGACAGTTTAATCAAGAGTTTACTTCACTGTGAGAGGCACCGTAAATATGAGGAGATTTTTTATTTTTAATTCAGTTTATATTTTTGGGTGCAATTCATCTTTCTTTTTATCATAATCAAAAGTAAAGTGAAGTTAATAACATCTACCTCCAGACAGGAAGCAGATGCAGGAGATCTTAGCTGTTCTTCCCAAGGCCTGTTATGAGTTTTGAGTTGACATTTTAGTGACAGGTTGGTTTAGTTTTCTATTTAATATTGATTGAAACACAGCAATTCCCCTTAGAGACAAAATATTGCCTCCTTAACAGAAAATTGTTCTAAAAGCCTTTGTGACATTTTCCAAAGTATTTTGTGTGTTTTCTCCCCGTTTTCTTAAAATTGCAGTGAGAAGGAATTTTGTCATCAAAGTGAGCAGAACTGGCAAGGCATGAAATGAACACAAACTGAGGAGGCTCCTGGTCGTGCCTGTCTCTGATGAGATCCATACCCTGCACCTTTGCTCCATCTGCGGGGAGATCCCAGCTGTCATGAGAGCATTTCTTCTGCAGATTTCAGTTCCTCTCCAGACCCTGGAGATGTGACTAGAACTTGCCTGGATTCATACAGTTTGTTAGGTCACTTATATGAAATCCTTCAAACCTTTTTTTTGTGCTTAAGGATTTTTTTTTGTTTCCTACTGGCCATGTGAGCAGCTGCTGTTGAAGGAGGACTAACATGTATACTGGTACTTAAACAGCAAGGCACTAACTTGAGCTAGGAAATTTTCCAGAGAAATAAGAAAGTGCAGGTTCAAATCTTAATTGTGAAGTGGGCAGAGCATGGATTTCAGCACAGCTTTTGTACAGCTCAAGCCTGGCTGTGAGCACTGGGCAGACATCAAGTGCCTTCACCTATTTGTGATCAAAAGTCACATAAATTTTTGAAAAGGCAGCACTTGGTGATGCAAAAGATACTTGCTGAAAATGGATAAACCAAAAATCAGTCAAATCCTTGGCATAAACTCTGCTTGGCAGTGGGGAAAGGACTGACTCCCTTATTCAGCCTACACTGCACTGGTCTCACCTGAACTAAGGTGGTACCAACTCCAGGTATTACCTCTGGATACCAAACACATAACAAAATAACAACAGGCTCTAGAAACACCAGCTGGACCATTATAATATATCTTCCTTAGACATCTACATTTACAGGACACTGTGTAGTTACTACTGAGGCATGAAGAGATGTAGACTTCTGTCAGGTGGGCTCAGATGTATGAACACTACAACAATACAGATTAATCCCAGCTATAAGCTAGAGCAAATTCCCTCTGCCCACATTTCTCCTGAGCTACATTTCATTATCTGTTGGCTCCCTGATGCCAAAGGCAATTTTTGCATACCTGCTTCTGCTATCTTGTTTCACTTTCCCCTCCCTCCAAATGGGTACCAAATACTGAACTCTGCTTTTCTTAATTCAGGCATACTTGGGGCTTCTTTCTGTTTAATTTGTTCCAAAAGGACCTGGAAAATGGTATAAAAAATTATTTAATCAGTCAGCCTTTCCTATACATGTGACTGCAGGATGGGGATTTTCTGGGCTGAGTCACCAAGGCCAACCTGAGCTGAGAATCCTCCACTAACATGGATGGGGAAGGAGATATGAGTGTGCCAAGTGTCCTTTTGGTCACTGCAGGGTCCTACTGGAATAGACTGACACAATTTAGCCTGCCCAAACTTCAACTCCTGAGATCAGAAAGAGGCTTAAAAGAAAAGTCATTTTCCCTTTAGCTGTCAAAATCCTACATAAACTTTCAGGTTACAGGAAAAGCATCCTGTTAGTCTGCTGAATTTGATCAATCCTTATTCTTTTTCCAAAACTTCAAGCTTTAAGTGAATTCTCTTCCTGGGTTTAAAACCAAAATGAGGCAGAAATCAGGACACAGATGTGACATGGGACAATAATTTCACAGAATATTGCAAGGACCACGATGTACTGTTTCACACAGACACTGGAAATATCATATTTATCCCAGACTTTGCCAACAGGATGGAAAGACCTTGATTTTGAACTCCAGTGGCCGGTCTAATATGATCAGAGCAAACAGCTGAGTGGTGAACACAATTTATTTGCTTTTGTTATAAATTCAGAGGCTTCTCTACACAGGGAAGCTGCTGTGAAGCAAATTCAGGTTTGTTTTTTTTTACAGCACACACTCCCTTTTGCATTGCCATCCCATCCAAACACACTTCCCACAAAGTAGGTGTGGATCTGATTGTTTTACTGCACGGGGCATTGGAAAGAGACTTTCAAATCCCCAAAGGCTTTGAACAGCCGTGATACTTGTGCATTCAAACTGCCTCAGGTTAGGCACCTCACTCTATTTATGCCAATGAAAACCTGTTCCAAAATCTCAGCTCTACCCCTCCCTGATCCCGTGCTTTTTGAAGACAATGGAAACATGGGATAAACTGAGTACAAAATACAGGGTTGCAGTAAAGACTGTACTGGGATTCAAAACTTGACATGCTTATTCTATATGAATAAAAATCAGATTTGCTATTGAATTGGCTGTGATGAAAATGCAAGAAAGCTTCTGAAAATATTTGGAAGCTTTCCCTCACTAATATATAGAAAGCAGATACTGATTCCTAAATAATTACTGAGACAAGAGGTACTTTTCAACAGGAAAGCACAAAGCATCTGACTGCAAATATGATACATGGGAAGAATGACTCACATACAAATGGCGGTGATTCAAAATGGAATTATTTACTCTTGAAAGTGTCTGTTTATGGGACGATTTGAATGAAATATTGAAACTAAGGATTATAATGCATTTACACGAGGCAGGAGGTTCAAGGACAGATGTTCAAAGGAAGAGGGGAAAGTATTACATAGGTGAGGGAAAGTGTTGTATTACTGCTAGAAAATAGACTTGAAGTTCTGAGAACAAATAATGACTCTGGTTGCTAAGGCCTTCCACTGCTAAGACTGTATGTAGCTGTCTTTTGGGTAAAGAATTTTTTTTTTTGCTCCATCTCAATTCCCCACTCTACCAATTCAGAAATATAATAATTCTCTGTTTTCCAGGGTCATTGTGAGGTTTAATCCATCAGTATTTGTAAGGACATCCTGAATGCCTCAGATGACATCAGCACAAGAATTGAAGGACGCATTATTTTAGGCAAAGAATAAATAGCCAGGAAGGATTTTGGTTCAAAGGATCTGGAGGCAAATAGTATGAGCATCCTTAAGCAAAATTTAGATGACTTCACTCTGGATGATAAGGGAGTATTCAATTGTTTTACTCTTGAGAGCAATCAATATGTTGGAGGAGGATAGGACTTTTTTATTATTCCGAAAACGCTGCTGGATCAGTATTATAAATGAGGGTTAATTTTTATAGCATTTGCATTTAAAAAAAGAGAAGTTGCCTTTCTCTAGCTCAAAATGTTCAATGTATTACAGAGAAGACAAGACCAGCATCATGATATTGCAGCCCCAAAGCACCTGGCTCCTGGTCACCATCCTACACACCTTGTGCTCAGCTTGAATACACATTTTCTCTGACTTCCAGTGGAGAACAGCAGTCAAAATTACTTTTTCCTTCTTACAGTTCATGAAGAAGAAATTTAATTTATGGCAAGAGTTTTTCAAAAGGATAAGCCTTTAGAAGCAATACAGAAGCTAATGACAATGGGTCTGAGATGTTATTTCTTATTTTAAATTACAGCATCTTTCATCTCTGGCCATGGTTGGATGTAATTTTCCCCCTTGGTCCTTCTTGTATCTGTTAAAGTACTAAACTAATCAAAAGAATAAATATTAACAAATTACAGGGGCTGTCATATCTTAAAGGCATTCAGCACTACGGAAAAATTTCTTTCTATGATAAAATATTGCATGACTAGTAAAAGCATTACAAGTTCCTCCAGAGAATTTCTCTAGGTCTACTTCAGATAGACAGTAGCATCAGTAGTGATCACTGCCTCATCCCTGGAAGTGTTCCAGGCCAGGCTGGATGGGCCTTTGAGCAGCCTGGTCTAATGGAAGGTGTCCCTGCCCATGGTAGGGGTTGGAACAAGGTCCTTCCAACCCAAACCATTCTGTGATTCCATATCTCTCAGCTCCTAGTTGGGTTTTCATTTGCACATGTATTAATATACACAGGAATGTTCATCCTACTTCTAAGTTGTTTTGAATGTAGGTATTCACCTTCAATGCTTCCTAAATCATCTATAAAAGAGAAATAATCTGTCAGCATCAGGGAGCTTGATTAACTACCTCACCTTTGCAGGCTTGAGAGTCAGGTGAGATGGTCTGGACCCATGTACATTGGTTTAATGAAATTCTCACAAAGCTGGATATGTTCTTATAGGGCTTCATCCCATGACCAATAAAGTCAGTGGAAGATGCCTGTGCTGACTTAAAAACACAATCCCAAAGCCAGCAGGATCTACAGCCAATACCTAAGGCAAAACAGGGGGCATCAAAGTGGTGCTTATGAAAAACAGCAACTGAACACCTCTAAGGTCTAGGAAGCCACTCTAGGTGAGGTTCATTTTGGGGTAGTACATTCTGCATGGTTTGGTTCTTTTGAAATGTTGTTTCAATTCTTTCTGCTCTGTCCCAGAGGATATAGGGGATTCCTGCAACATGCTGTAATAACAGCCAAGGAGGATTTTGGTTTATCCTACTGCCTTGTGGTATGTGTCCCAAAGATGAGGCTTTTCCATCCAAAGAAGTGTATGGAAAAATTTCTGCAAATGTGGGGAAAAAAATCACCCTTATCTTTATTTCTTGAGATGATGTGTTATATTTTTTCTAGTTAAAGCGCTTTCACTAGCAATCTGCTAAGGAAAATATGAAATAGAATATTAAAAACTGGAAATTAGACATTTGCATTTTTAGATACATAATAAACTGTCAAACTTAATTAGTTTCAAAATACATGCTAAGTGTAATCTACCAGTACTGAATCCAAAATGAAAAGAAAGCAGGGAAAAGATCTGCAGAGCAATGTGTTTGGCATGCACCCTGCTCCTCAGAGTCACTCCTGATAACTGCTCAGGGCAGGACATCTCTTTCTGTTTGCACAGTAATCAGTCACTCAAATATGCAAGCAGTCCTCAAGGGAGAGGAATTTAATTTATGGCATGAGCTCCAGATCACACAGAGAAGGACCATATTCACTTCATCCAAGGAACACTGTTAGATACCAATGTTCAAAGAAGACACACATATATAAATATATATGTCTATATATATATATATATATATATATACACGGTTCTAAAGTCACATCCTGTTTAATATTATAAAAATGCATTGCTTTTGCATTCTATGCTTCTGCCAAGGTCTGCAAAAATCCTAGGGTACTCTGTCATGGTTTTGTCCTGCCACATGGGTTGAATCTTGTTTGTACTTATTATATTGATTTTGCTGCTCCAGCACAATGAAATTTTCAAGTGTTTACTATGTAATAAGTTGAATTTTCAAGAAGAGAGACTGAAGGACTAAGAAGTGTGATTAAAGACATGAACAGTATTATCCAGGAGCTAAAGCTATTTTTCTCAACTGGAATATTTTAATGGAAAAGCTGTCTTAAAAGGGAAGGAAATGCAGAAGTCTTTAGTCTTCTAACATAAAATTGTTATTTAGACAGTGGGGATTTTAAGAAATTATGATCATCTTCTGCTAATCCTCTCATGTTATTTTATACCTTAGCTGATCTCTTACTGACCCATATAATTATGCAAACCTGCACAAAAGAAATTTTTCAATCAAAGATACTTAGAAGTACAATACAATAACTTAGAGGATAAGCAATTAAAAGTTAAGGAAGACTATTGTGGAAAAAGGAGTCTTTTAATCAAGTCACATGTTAGGAGTAGAAATAAGTATACTCTTAGAGCTCTGCTCCATATTGACACATTACAGCTTATTCCCTCCCAAAATTGATGAAAGGATGGAAGGAGACTTGAAAAGTCATCTAGCCTATTGTGGGAAACCATCCTTAGGTAAGTGATAGCTGTATTATTCCCAACAAATGCTTGTTTTACCTGTTCTTGAACACCTCCTGTGCTGGAGAATCCACAGCCTGGCAAAACAATCCATCTCAGTACTTAATTACATTTATATTTACATTTTTTCTCACAGGCTATCCTAAATCTTTCTTGCTGCAATTTAAACTTATTACTTCTTGTTCTACCTGCACTAGGACATGGGGATATTTTATTCCCTTTCTCTTTACTCTTAATTTCATATATGTTAAGAACAGCACCATATCTGCCTGCAATCTTTAAATAAAATTCTACATAATCCTAATTCCTTCCACTTACAGGTCACGTTTTCTAACATTTTTACTGTTCTTGTTGGACTTCTGTGTGTTTTCTGCCACTGGACTACATCTCTCTTAAACTGAACAGAGTAATGCAATTTAAATTAGCCAAGGAGTAGAAGTAGACTAGAGTAGGAGTATATCACATTTTATTAATAAGATTCTCTACTCTCCTTGTCAAATAGCATTCTATTTTTTACCAGTCATTTCTTTGTTTTGTGAAAATTATTTTAATTCTACTCTGGTCCCTGAATATACTTTCAGAATTTGGTTTTGGATGCCTGCATATTTATCAACCTTGTACTTAATGAGTTTTCTCTCTCCTCTATAACCATTTAATTCATGAGGGGATTGAGTATTACCGCAGGAGACTACTGCTCTTGACATTTCTTGGTAGAGTGTAGTATTGGCAGCCTTTAGTTTCTCAGCAATTTTCTCCTCTCCCATTTATAATCCCTTTGACTTGATCCAAAGAATAGTGTTTAAAACAATATCAAAAGCTTATTACAGGCAAGATAAAACATCTATGCTTTTCCCTTATCCAAAAGGTCTGCTGCTGTGCCAGAAAAAGTTTAGTTTGGTTTGGCAGGATTTCTTCTAAAAAAAATCCACGACAGCAGTTTTCCTCTCGTGCTGTTTCACAAGCACTGTAATTCCCACTTAACAGCTCTGGCCTGCAGAGTTACCTGGATCTAGGACATGATAGGAGACCTAAATACTTTGATTTGTAGAAGAAGGTCCTGAAATGCAGTTTCCTGCCCCCACCTTATTCACATTGTCAGACTGGAAGCCTGTGTGTTCTCCTTGTTTGTGTACACATGTTGATATGGATGTTGTTTCAATGTCAACAGCAGCCCAATCTCTGAATCCCAAATGTGAGATTAAAAAAAAGAGTATTGTGAGAGTTTATTTTCTGCTTTTTACCTAGACCTCAGTGACGTAGGGCTGGAAGCAGCATTTGTGCTGTTGTATCCCCAGCAGCTGACCTGGATTATGGGTATTGTTGGATGCTGGGAACAAGGTGGCTCCTGCCCCTTCTCCCACCCCAGCAGCACCAGCTGTGGGGTTTTCTGCACTGGCCTCTGCAGAGGCTGCAGTGGCTCAGCTGGAGAGGAGCCAGCCCAGATTTGAAAGTGGAGTGCTTTGTTAGATCCCGAAATGTGCAGAAAGTGCTGAGCTGCCCTCAGAGAGACCCTTGCTTGAGATCAGAGCTGCTTCAGGAACAACCATTCTGGAGTCCTGCTGTCTGTGAAAGGCCATGCTGACAAACTCACTTTGGAAGGCATATTCTAGCACTGGCTGCACCTTCTCTTTGGAGATAAAAAAGGATCTGTAGCCATTATCTCAGTACATTATAGATTCCTAGAATGGTTTGAGATGGAAGAGACCTTAAAGCTCGTTCCAACCACTTGTCCTGGGCAGAGACACCGTCCACTCAAAGCTCCACCCAACCTGGTCTTGAACACTCCTAGGGGTGGGACATCCACAGTTTCTCTGCCCTACCTGTGTCAGTATCTCACAACTCTCACAATAAAGAATTTCTTCCTAGTAGCCTATCTAAATTTACACTCTTTCAGTTTAAAGCCATATGTAACAGGTCTATTAAAACTCTTTTTCTAATGTTATCCTTTTGTGTTCCAAACATCCTTTTAGTGTTACAATCTTTTGTTTTTTTCCCTAATAAAGGAAGACAGTGAAGGAAAATAGGTCTTACATTGCAGGGTGATTTCCAGCTCTGGTCTTTCATCAGCTACTCTACAACAGGCAACTGTTGGAATGTGGGAGAGATTGAGCTATTGGAATAACCCTCTGTGGTTGACAGGCAAAGGAGAAAGCAGAGTAAGACAGCCCAACTATCCTGCAGATATGTGCAAACTAGGATATTCTTGGATTTAACCTATATTTAACGAACACGCCCTAAAAGTCCATGTTACCCACCACAAACCCAGTACAATAATCCATTCCTTTCCAAATATCTTGACTCAAAATCCCCAAAGAGCCACCAGATATTTATCACATACTTTAGAAAGCAGAAAGTATTTTCCAAAAGTCCTTAGGAGGTGGAGAAGCCAATGGCTCCCAGATGTCCCAGTTGCTTCCCTGCAGAATAACCTCAACTGGGTCCTCGGCTGGCTCTGGGGTAGTAATTTTGGGTCTCTTGGCATCAGTAGTAAGGCAGCTGCCTGCCACATGCAAGGTAGAGGATCCTCACCTGGGAGCTTGCAAACTATGTAATCAGTAGGCTACCCTGCCACCAAGACACTGCAATGTGTCTCTTCACTCACCATTATTGCTGAAAGTAACTTCCACTCTTTGTATTTCACATTCTCACCTCATATATTACTTCCTGACTTGCCAACAAAGCCCAAGAATGGGAGGGTGAGAGGTTTCTGTCCATTGTGTAATAGCTACAGAGGTGAGTCTGTATTAAACTTATTTTTATTAACCCTGAGATGACTCCTGTTTAATTCTCAGAATGTGAAAAACAAAGGTTTAGTTCACGGTACATTTGCAAAAAAGCTCAGACTATACAAATAAGCATCTTGCTGCAACTGCAAGTAGAGGCAAGTTCGAAAAAGAGAAAAAAACAGTCTGATGCATGTCATCTTGTGGTTTTTTGGTAGATTAATGAAAAGCCCACACAGCATAATTATGTTTACAATAAGCTTACAGGAGTTTTCCCACAAGGTAGAGGAGAGTCATAGAGGGATCAGGTTAAACCAATTATTTAACCTTTACAGAGCTAAACTTGCAAGTGTTTCAGAGGTAGGGAAAATGGACTATTTTATTGGTTGCTTTTAACCATGTATTAAAACAGTGGAGTCTTTTTTTATTTCATTGGTTTTCAGGAGCACATCCTGGCAGATTCAATTCAGATGACTAGGAAAAAAATTGTTGGGTGCCTAGATGACTTAAATATTCCATTACTAGCACAAGTTTGCTCTTTAATATCATGAATGATTCTCCTCACAAATAATCTGACAGTCTAGTAAGGCTCTTCACAGAATGTGGCAACCAGATTGAGGGGTTTTAATTACAGAGCAACTAAATAAATCATCAAGCTCCACTCGAAGATGTTGCATTCACTAACATCAAGATTTCCTTTTCTGGAGCTGGTCTTTAGGGCTTGAAGCAAGTGGGCAGTGGTGGAAAGTACTGAAGAGAAAACAATATAGTATCATTTATCAGGCCTTTTGCAATGTCAGCTCTCCATTGTTCATGTTTAAGAAACCATACTTCTTGGATTTCCTAATCCATCAGAGAGACATGCAGTTGTTCTGGTTTGGGCATTAATATTTGTTTTGTTTATTCCAGTTCCAGGGAGAAAAAAATCAAGTAAACCTGAATAATTCAGTGGTCTACCTATGGTTTTTCTAAAGGATATTGCAAGCTATGATATAGTAGAGCTTGAGAAACACAGATATAACACCCTAGAGGATAAATTCTATGGATGTTCTTGACAGAGCATCTATCTAAATGATCTCCCAGCTAGTACTGGACAAAATCAAATATTTTTTTCTTGGCTTCAACTTGAAAACTTGAGGGGAAGAAAAACCCCATTACTACTCAAAATTCACATGCTTTGGCAAACTGAATCATGGGGAAAATATTCAGAATACTTGATGTGTTTAATCTGAATTTGGGAGTGTTTTATTTTTACCAAGATTAAAAAAAGTGATGTTGTAACAAATTCTCATTTCTGTCACGAAACACCAAAATGATTTTTTAAAAAATGCTCTCTAACCCCACCCAATTACCAGCCAGCTGCAGCTAACAACATGCTTTACACATCCAATAATAATCAGCTGGCATATGAGAAGAATATAAATGAAAATAATACCCAAATGGTCAACCTGGGGCTCTCCAGCTACTCACTGCAAAGCCATTCCTAGGTGACTTCCATGCTGGCACTGCACACAGGTTTGGGAAAGCCACCCCTCTGGCCGCCGAGAAATCCAGCAGAGGCACCCCAGTCTCTTCTAGGATTGAGCACCACGTTCATAAACAAGCAACAGGACCCCACAGGGAGATGTTAACCTTTTCCACCTGCAAATACCTCCTGGCACTGCTCTGCTCCCTGCTCTGTCTGCTGTGTGCAGGGTAGGTCTCATTTGGGTGGTGATTTTGGCAGGCGGCTGACAGGGTAAGGGAGGTGCCGCACCTGGGCGTGCGTGAACTGATCCTTGCTCCGTGTCCTACAGCAGGTGACATTTGCTCTTTAGAAGGAATCCTAGTGCAACAGCCAACAATAAATGAGCCCCTGACCTACCATAGAGCTACCTGGTCAGGCATCAAAAAGCAGTTAAATTTCTCAATAGCTTTTCCACAGCATAGACAAGATAATGCCTTGAACATCTCAAAAACAAGGTCAAGCATTTTCAGTCACAGGGTTTCCAGTTCAGCAACTCAGCTCCTATTTGAGCAGCAAAGACATATAATTTTCTAGTTGTGTTAGTCAAACGTGAGGGAACTGTAATCTTTTCACACCTCTGAAAATTACTAGAAACCATTAAGGAATTGGCTGACTCAAGGTCTCATCCAGGGTGGGAGTGGGAATAGATATAGTAATGATCTGAGGTTTTCGTTGCATAAACTCCTCTCAACATTTTAACCAGAGATCTCAAAGTACTACAAAGTCAAGCAGAGATACTGAACCGCCTGATAAATGGATCACATTTTCTGATTCATCTGCATTGCTTCAAGCAAACAAAGCACAGGTAAAAGATGTGACATGTCATCTTTCAGGTTATGTCCTCGTTCCAGATGAAATAAAAACTTACTCTCTGTCACAATAACTTTTAGAATTACACAACAAATACTGTTAAAACAATCTAATTTCCAATTACTTGTGTCTTGCCTAAGATTCTGTGTTGGGACCAAAATTTTCCATTTTGGTTATTAGTTTATATCCGATTTTTATTTTTTTCTTTTTTTTTGGAGAAATTTAGGGTGAAATAGCCATTTGCAAGAAGACTAAATTATTTTTTGGAATTAAGTTTTGGACACAATTGCCTTTGATTTCTAATGGGAATCTCAACTTTTACAGCTGGCAGGCTGCTATGGTTGAGATGAGTCTTTTGCATTCCTTGTGAGAATCTGCCCAGAATTGGCAAAGTTTCAGGCTTTTGAAAAACCACAATTCACACAGTTTTAAAGACATTAAGCAACCTCCCCAAAGTCTTCCTCTGCCCAATTCCTCTATTATCTCAAATGAAGAAGTCCAAGAGGGAGCTAGAGAGGCTCCAGCCCTGCTGATGGCCCTTGTGGGTGCCAGAAGTATAATTCCTTCTGCCAAGTCAATTTTTCAGACTGGCTTCTTAAAAACCTAGGAAGTAAATCAGTAAATGTCAACTGCAGGATGATGCAAAGATTAGGAATCGCTGAATTTTAATGGTTTGTGCAACCTCAGTTTGGTTTCTTGTGTCTAAGTGGTGTTCACACAGATTTTATTGGCACAAGGACTTCCTGCATTTTTCACTGCCCTCTGTCTTGCTCAGTGCAGGGAGGGTCTGCTCTGGAACCTGACATCCTGAATCAAGGAGACATTTTCAGCCCTGCTCTCAGTGCTTTCAAAGCATGAAAAGGGGGAGAGAAGATTAGAAAATGAAGGCTGCAAGACAAGAATGGATGGTCTCTTGGTTAAATTAGTTGAGTGGGATTCACTTTTATCCTGGTATTTGTTTAACCCATCTTTGGTCACTGAAGCCAAACGCTTCCTAAAAGTCATTAACTTTGCATTTCTCATCTTCCAGGTATCTGATAAGATCATGTATTCTGACTTGCAGCAGCAGCTGTCATTCCCAGCTGCAGACAAGATCAGGGCATGTGTCTCATACTGTGTCCCTCTAAATCCCATTTTCCATCCCCCTGTGCTTTGCTTCTCTGAAAGACCAGCAAGGGCACCAGCATCCCCTCCTCTGTTTTGGGAAGACATGAGTGAATGTTTGTGAGTCCCTTGGATCCTGTGGTGATGAGCCCCACAGGAGAAGCCACAAGGAAATTAATAATTCTGTCTTCAGAATGAGATTTTTACTGTAAATAAGGCCTGGGGTCACACCTCAGATAATAAGCAGAGAACAAAATATTGAATTAGGAGAGCACCATCCACTCTGAATGAGGTGGTGGAAAACATACAAGCTGTTCATTTAATTAAAGAATTATATAATTCATACACACAAGGAAAATGATTTAAGGTTCATTTTTGAGTTAAGAATTGATTTGCAACCTTAATAATGCTCTTTTAAAACAGCGTGTGGGTGGCATGTATGTTTGGTATAGCCTGCCAGCCAGGTAATTCAAGGAAAGAAGGAAGCTTTGAGCTTTCAGCCCCTGGCCATTTCTTATGGATAATTCACTACCTGCACATCCTTCCTGGAAGCTGCTACATGTATGTTACTGATGGATTACAAAAACAAAACAAAACCAGAAAGATGTAATGCAATATTTATTTAATATCCCTGTTTTGGGAAATCATTGAATCATGTCTGTCTTGAGGCATTGTGGTTCCTTTTCTAAATACTTACTGAAGATGTTTCACCATAAAACAACCAGTCTTAGGGCTGCCTGTTCCAGGGCCAGGGAAGAATTGTTTGAAAAGCAATTTTCAGCCTTTCAAAATTAGAAATTCTTTGTTAGAACACCTTTTATTTTCTTTAAGATCAAAACCACACTTTGTTTGAGAACATCAATTATTATTTCAAGAGATTTAAAAAAACTTGTCCTGAGTTTGGATAACTGAGGTTTTACCTGTGAGGGTGGGGTTTATTTTAATTATGACAGCAGGCACCAGGAGTCTGCTTTGGAGGGCTTTTCCCTGAACCCAGCTACATCTGTCATGCTGACCCCACTTCCAGTTAAGATGTGGTCAGACACTACGGGAACAGAAAGTTGATGCTGCACTGTGAAGCTGGCACGTTGGGAAGATTTCTTGGCTAGAAATAGCTGGGTCCAAGTTTAGGGACACCTACAGGGACTGTAACACGGATCAGAAAGCTCAGGATTTAACCACTGAGGACATTTGGGGACAGGGCTGAGGGAAGCAGAGGAGGAAACCCTGACTGAAGGATTAAAGCCCTACTTGTGTTACAGAAGGGAAGGGTCAGGTCAAGGCTTCCAGAATGGGGCTGCTTAAAATGAATTTATTTGGCCAATATCTGCTGGCACAGGTGTCCAGTTACGATCCCTGTATCGTGTGCTCAGAGTTAATCTGCACAGTTCCAAGCCACTATGAGGTAGATACAGACAGCTGGGGCAGTAACACAGCAGTGGTTATTGCCATTCCCAACTCCTGTAATTATTAACTGTACACATTTCAATGAAGAAAATTCCCAAGAGGCACAATTCAGGAGTATCTTTAGTGTAAGTGTCTGGAAGCCAATAAAATGAAACATGTTTTCACAGTAGTCAATCAATTTGTTTGAGGAGAGGATTGGTGGTTTTTTGCAGCCATTGGTGCCTCATGTCAAGCACCTACATCTCTTTTGTGATCATATAAAATTAGGGTATCCTGACAAAGAAAAGGATCCAGCAGAAGTCACTAAAATTCAAGGTGACAATCTTTGACTTTATCCACCCAGGTTTGTAGAGTTTTCTCTCCCAGGAAATTAACATTTTCTTGCCTTGGTGGTGCAGTTTGAGATCTGGGGAATTTTTTTTTTCCACTGACATATAAAAGAGTCAGAAGGCAGTTTACTGGGGGGGAAGAAGCTGGCTCCTCATCCACACATAGTGCCCCCAAATCCAAGAGCTCAGTCTGGCTTTCTGGAGGAGGGGTTTGGGGAGAGGGGAGATTCTCACCCTCCCTGTTCACTCATTCTTGTCTCTTTTCTTCTTTTTTTTGGTCTCTCTCTTTTCCTCTTACTAAATAAAACACAAGGTTGCTTTCCTGAATGTCACAGGAGACTTTAAAATAATCCTAAAAATGCCACCAGAAGAACTGTAAACATATCTCTCCCTGGGATTTATTTAGTAGAAAGAGCTGTGCAACCACCAAAAGTGTATTTAAAGCAATCTAATAGTCATTGCCATGATGAAGTTTAACAAGCTAGTTTTTGTCTGAAAAAGAGAAGAGGTCTTGACAACACCTTTGCTGTCAAAAAAAAGTAGCCAGTGAAAGTATTAAGTAATATTTCGTCCATTGCCAGCTCATTAGTTCATATTTAACCAGCCAATGGAACGAAAGCTTAATGCAAACATGTACTCCAATCTTCTTCTATCCCTCCCTCTCTCTTCTGCTCTCTCTCTCTATGGGATTGGCTTATTTAAAAACTATATTTCTGCCTAGGTATTCAAAAATGCTGAATGCCTCAAGCAAACTAGTAGAATAAGCATGTTTCTCTACTGTTTCTTGGCAGGGTCCACGGCCTGAGTCCTGCTTTAAATTAAAGCACATGTGGCTTGAGTTTAGCATTATCGTGAAAATGAAATTACCACTTTAGAAAAGTCAAGTTATTTTGGAAGTGAAAACTGCAGGTCAGAGCCCACCAAAATTCCAAAACCTTGCTTGAAAATGTCTTGTTGAAGGTTCAGAGCTGCTGCCGTGGACAGTGCATCCTTTTGGATCCTGATTTAGAGTCCTCCCCTTCATGTTTTCCTACATTTGTTTCATGCTCTTGGGAAAACTTTACAGACTTTGGCTCTTTGTCACTGGATCCCTCTGCAGCTCCTCCCCTGGAAAGGGAAGAGACATGAAAGTTATCTATCAGAAATCAGCTGCATTGACCTGAGGCTCATCCTACTGTTTTGAAGTGCTTTTGAAAATTGCCCTGGCACTGGTAAACACAACAAAGCTATGTTAAAGTGCTGCTTGTTTGCTCAGCTAACCCCCCCCATACTATTACACTCATTTTCTTGCCATAAGATGAGGGCTGTCTGGAGAGGAGGCAGGAGCCCAACACTATCCCAGCTTGGACTGGGTTCTTCTGTGCTCTTTTCCATGCTCAGAGGTTTCAGTAGGTGGTAAATCTCATCTGCAACATGGTGGTTTGAACAGGCTTTGGGTTTTACAATTAGAATGCACGTGTAACGCTGTATTTTACCTGTAACATAATATTTAGGTTAACTAGATTTTCTTTTCTTTTTTTTTTCTTCTGGGCTTGTTATCACTAGATTAAAAAAACTAGCTAAATCAAATTAGCCCACAGGTACATGTGAATCCCGTTGCTGCTATTGAGAAGTGGGTATTGACTTGTCATGCTGTGGTAGTAATGAGCCATCTACAAGTTGTCACTTGCCAGAACCAGAACTCTACCAAATGAGTGGATTGTTAAAGAAATATCATCACGTGGGCTTAATTCTTCTGCTCCACAACACTGTTTTTATTTTATTGTAATTCCACTGGCTTCAGTGGAGTGAAGCCTGTCTCTGGGATGTTTGGGAAAAAGGAGGAGTCAGCCATCAACATGCCAAATATTGCAGCCGAGTTGGAATGGCCAGTGCATTGTATAATCCTGTGGAAACATGTGCAGCTATTGTGCAAATGGAGCTGGTGATCTGGCTAAGAAATCAAGCAACAATAACTCATTCTGTTTCCTACACACACAAACATGGACACTCACACACTCAGAGAGAAAACCATGTCTGGAAGAAAATAATTCTTCAGCCAAAACTTTGGAGACATTTGGAAGGAAAGGAGAATGGCAAGTGCCAAGAAAATTTTCCCCAAGCTAAGAATTAGTAACATTGCCTTACCTGTTAAAGTTTGCTGACGTGAATGTAATTGAAGGTGAAGTGACTACTGATTTTCAGAGAATTTGGATCAAGCTTTTAATGGAACGATTAGAATCAAATCAAAACGAATAGAGTAGAGTAGAGTAGAGTAGAGTAGAATAGAATAGAATAGAATAGAATAGAATAGAATAGAATAGAATAGAATAGAATAGTTCAGTTGGAAGGGGTTTACAATGATAATTTAGTCCAATGGTGAAGACTTTCCATAGGTACCTACTCCTACCTAGCCACCTACAACCCAAAGAACTGGAGTTTGGCCCAAGGTCTACTGTGATTTGGGAAGCAGTCATGAGCAGAGCTTCAGGCCCAAGTTTTTTTGTGTTTCACTGTGAGACTTCACCATTGACCTCATCAGGTGATGCACGGGGAGCCAAGGGGTTGGTCCTGATACTCCCGTATACCTAATTTCAGACACATTCCTTTTTCCCTCCTTCCTCTATCTCTTCCAGAAGGATTATTCATAAAATCAGTCATGACCAGGCTTTCCAAGCCATCACAATGACCAGAAGGGGGATTTTGTTTCTATGGAGAGATCCAGGACAAGAGGAATGGCTTTGTCAGTCATGGAGCTTCAGGGCCTGGGGGTGAGGAGAAAGGGACATCAATAGTTTAGGATTGAGGACATGAATTCAAATCCACCAAGAAGTACAGCAGCAGTTCTGGATCAGCAGCAGGCTGGGAAGGAACTGACTGAGGCCAGAGGGTCCATGGAAAAGTGTTTATGGGCAAGTGGATTGTAGAGGATGTGGCAACCAATCCCTCACAAGCAAAGCATGGCTGTACTTAATTTTGATCAGATCCTGTGGAAAAACACCTCTTCGAGTTTAAAAGGGATGGGAAGGAGGGGTTTAGACAAGGGGTCATTTAGGCAGGGTGAGAGTTGGCAGGGAGTGAGGATGCAGCTGTCTGTGGGGGGCTCTGAAAGGGCAGGGGTTTGTGGGGAAGGAAACACAAGGAAAACAGTTTCATGAGGCAACAGGACTAAGTAAAAGGTAAGGAAGAGACCAGAGGTTCACGGCATTTCTTCCCTCCATCTTTCTTCCTGAGTATTTTTAATCAAACTTGAATTTGTGCTCAAGATATGCTGCTGCTATTCCTGCAATTAATCCATATGGAACTCTTCAAATTCAAGGTATTTTGTGATTCTCTGACTCTACCCCAACATGTCTCCATCCTCTTACACATGACTATACCCTAGAGTCATTTTAACACACTCTGTACTCATCATGTAACTTTCTAACACAGAGGTTAGTTCCAGGTAAGTGTCACAGGTCTCTTACTGCCAACACAGAACTCCTACCAATGCTCATAGGATACAAAATGTGCAGCAAGTAGGCACCTCTGCTCAGGTGTGCTTCCAACCAAGCATCCTGATCCTGCAACAAGCAAATAAATTAGTTTTTCAGATAAAGGCTTAAGTTTTATATCTGAATATATGATTTTCACATGTATCAATCACACTAGGTGATTACTTCATCCTGTGGTGAAAAATAAAGCAGTCCTTTATGTTCATAAACAATAAGAGGCTCTAAACAAGCAATTATCAGTTCAGGAGAAAGCTCCTGGAGTCACTCTTTGAAAATATAAGCACACAAATATCAGCAGTCTAAAATGCAAACAGAGATAGACAGTTAGCAAAGACTGAACTATAAATCAGAAAAATCACATTTTAATTATACATGTCCCTTGAGCTTATTCTTGAAAATTGTGCAGATCTGTACACAACAGGGAATCGGGAATGGTGAAGAGAATAGTGGTCAATGATGATCATGTGTATGTATGATATGGCATCTGCAAAAAGGGAAGTTGAAAAAGAGACAGCTGGCAAAGGCTTGTAGAAATGGAGGGTTATGGATAAAGTAAAGAGAAACATTTGCTTTCCATTTTGTAAAAGATAGGAAGTAGAGAACACCATCATAATTTTGCAGGTTTAGATAAAAAAATAACTATTTTTAACTCAAAATTGTAGTTATTCAGAGGAACTCAGAAGCTAGAAGTGTGAATATGCTTAAGGTGTGATTTAAAAATCCAGGAATAATAGATGTACTGGTGAACAGATTGTAGCCTCTAACCCCAGAAAAACCCCTGCTGAATGGTCTGTGGGACAATGAGTGGGTACACTATGAAAACTCCCCCTATTTTCACCTGCTTATCATGAGCTTTACCATTATTCTATCACAGAAATTATGAGGGAGCATCTCCTTTAATATAATTATGCCTGGGTTGGTGCATTCAGGGTTAGTGTGGAAAACCCCATAATTGAATCCTCTTATTGACTTTCAACCCAGACCTTTTTTTTTATTTCCTGCAGAGTGCTACGTATCTGCTGATCCATCCTCTTCCCTGAGTACATCTGCACCATCATGTTGGCTCATGTCTCAAGTCTGTGCAGACCCTGAACTCTCTGATCATCAGTGCCAGTGTTAAGCTTGTTTTCTGACTCTCATCTTCACTGACCTGACTGGCTTTCCAGGCAGAGCAAATTCAGGAATCCAGAAGCGGGAAAGTAGGTGGGAGATGATCTTATCTAGTGGTTAGCACATGCATTTGAAACACCTACTGCCAGTTCTGCCTCATGTATACACAGGAATAGATATAGTTTTAGTTTTTTTATAATACACACTCATATAACATAAACATGAGGAATATTTGTGTGATATATTATTTCTTAAGTACGTGTCTAACGAGAGGAGTAATAAAGCTGAGAGAGGGCAAGAGTGAGAAATTCTGTCTGAATATCCTGTAGACCTTTTCTGAATCAAAAGGAGATGGTTCAGCTTTGGATTCTTGTTACAGACTATGTAAAATGTCACTAAAATAGACCCTAAACAGCTACACTGTGAGGCAGAATTTCAGCCTTCCTTCTCCCACACTGACCTGACTCAAACTTCAAATGCCCCCATAAAACCAGAAGAAGGGAATCACTCAGCTGGTGAGAGTCAAGTTTTAGGCTGCCACATGAATGCAGTTCATTGCCCAAAGACCTTGGGGTGTTCTAGAAGATTCTAGAAGGTAAGATGTCTGCCAGGGTGTGGTAGAGGTTCAGAATAAGATGTGTAAATGAAGATGAATACCTGCAAGCTGTCTAAGCTCCAGGTGTAGTTCATGAAGCTCTAGCTGGCAGAGTCAGCAAGGTTGTTACAGTGACTCAGCTGACCAGATTTAGGTGTCCTGAGCTGCAAACTGCCTCCCATCCTGGCTTCCTGTGACAGCGAGAACCTACATTTCTGAAGGGAATAGATATCCTTCTAACATTAGCTTTACAGTAAGACTCTCAAGAATCTAGATTTTGTTTTGTAGACCCTAAGCAAATGCCAATGGTGGCTCATTTATAGATCTAATGCTCTCTGTCTGTCTGTAATTTCCCTAATTTAAGAAGGTGACAAGGTTACTTCCTTTTTTCTATATGAATATGATGAAGATAAATACAGCAAAGTTTTTAATCTTTCACATACTGTAGTTCACCACAAAATACTTTAACTAGATATATGCTAAGTAAATAGAGTGTATAGCAGTTCTTATTTACAAAGATAAGAAAAAGATTTTTTTGTTTAAAATTTTTTACGTATGGCCCAGAATTCCACTGCTCTTTCCCCATACTTATTTTGAAAGTGTGAGAAAGAAATATGTGTTTAAAGACTCCCGTATCTCTTATTTGGTTAATGTCCTACAAGTATTTAAATGAGTCATTTGATGGCTCTGCACTTCATGATTGGTTAAGCTATTTAACATACTTTATTGCTTCTGTGATTTATTGCCTGATGAGGACACTCAAGAAAGTCTGAGAACCTCTTTGGGGTTTATTGAGCTGGTACATATTTTATGCTGATTTCAAATAAATCAATGTCTATTATAGCATAAAAAATGGGAACATTGGAAAGAAGGTTGAAGAGAACTATTTCCGGAGCTTTGTGTTCTGCTTCATGCATAAAGCATGAGGGCTTCATTAACATGGAAGTATGTGCATGTGAACCTTTGGGTCCTTATTAATCATTTTATGACTAATACATGGGGCTCAATGATTCCCATAAGCTTCCCTAAAAGAAACCATAACGCACACACTGTGCAAGATGGTTCTCCAAAGGAGCGCATAACTGCAATGTCCCAGACACCGCGTGTAGGAATCTCTTGATAGATGTGCAGTTCAACGTGTCCTTCCCTGACCTACTCATTGCTTTTCAAACAAGACCATCTAGAAATAAAGCAGAGCATCACCAGTACTTGTTTTGTTCAGCTGGAACCTTGGTCATTCACAGCCCTCAGGAGTTCTGTCGTTGATTAAACGAGAGCAGGGCTAAATCAGAAAAAATCCCCAACCATGTAACTTCATTGACCAAGTGACATAAGTGCTCTTATGGATGGAGTTGAGGTTTCAGGATGATAAAATTGTGACTCTCTTGGCAGTTATCTGTGGGCTGAGAGGTCTTCTCTACGCATAACTCTGAGGCTGGAGAAAATAAAGACTCCTTGAGTATCTAGTCCGTGCTAAATGAGAGCAGTGGGATAAACTAGAAAATTGGACCCCAATGTTTCCTGGGGTGGTCATTTCCAGTAAAGGACTAGAAGGACAATGTCATCGTAGTGCTGAATGGTGATTCTTTCAGGAAGTTTTGTGGTTTCTTCCAGCCTCATGCCTTCTGAAAATTTAATATATCTACTCTCAGCTTCATGGACTGACCTCTGTGAAAAGTTCTTGACAAGTTATATCTTCTGATTTTGGCAGATTCCTACCTACTCAATGGATATAACAATTTGGTCAGTTTTTCACCCAAACTAATTTCACCTGAACTGTGTCTTAACTTGCTTATGAGAATGGTGAGTGAAAAAGCATCACTTGTGAAACCCTTCAACTTTCCCCAAACAGAAAGACCCGTTTTCCTCTTTTGAAAGAATACTAGATTGGTCTATTCTTGGCAAATTCTTACTGGCTGCTACTCATGTCCCCAGTATTTTCCAGGTGTAATAATTTGTTCATTTGTTCATTCCAGAGTTTTTCTGGGGCTAAAATATAAACTTACTGGCCTACAGTTCCTTGGATCCTTTTCCTGCCTCTTTTTATAATAGACACTATTTCAAGTTCCAGTTTTTCACCTTTCTGCCAAAGGCTTTTCAAAGATAATTGCTAACACTTGTAAGTATGCTTTGCCTGGTTCTTCCAGGCTGTGTCTATTTGTGCAAGCATTGTGCTGCAAAAGCAGTGGATCAGTCATAAGAAAAATTTACTCTCAGTGACCACACTCTACTTGTTTGTTTTTTTATTCAGACTGGCTCTAGTTTGGTCCCAGGGACTTCATGCCTGTTAGCAGCTACCAATTAACACTCCCAAAGTGTGTCTTCCTGTTTAGTTTCATTCTGAGGTCTAATCCTGTCTGGAAAGAAAACCAGAGCACATTAAAAGGAGCTGATTAGGAGATCTTCTATAAAAGTGCATTCCTCAAATAAACTCAAGGGATGTGGAGCTGCACTCTCAGCACCCTAGACCAGAGTTCATCAGTCTCAACCAATTTGAGAGCAAATAAATCATGGAACTATTCATTGTTCACGATGTTGATAATTTTAGGCCTTTAAATGAAAACTTATTGAAAAAGGTGTTAAATGTATCCTTGTGTCAGCTTCATCTGACAATAGTTCTTCCTCTGTTGGTAATAGGCCAGGTCTCCTTGGTTCTCTTCTCACTGCTGATGAATCTGTAGAATAATTTCTTCATACACTGTATGTTTATTGAAACTTTAATCCTATTTTGTGTTTTGGCTTCTCTGAGTTTATTCCTTCATGTTTTTCTGCTCTTCCCATACACTTATCCTGGTAATTTGCCCCCTGTATCCACTACCACTTCTTGTGCTTGAGATTCCAAGGGTTCATGCTTTAGCCAAGCAGCCTCCTGTGCTTCCTGTTTTTTGCCTTGCACAGGTTAAGAGATAAGATCAGAACATCAGCTTGGACACAATGACCCCTTAAGATCTCCTGAGTGGATAGGCTGAGAGAGCTGGGGTTGATCAGCCTGGAGCAGGGAGACCTTTTTGTGACCTTGCAGTAACTAAGACAGGCTTTTTAGGAAGTTGGGGCAAACTATTTATCAGGGCCTGTTGTGACAGGACAAAGGGTAATGATTTTACCCCAAAGGAAGGTCGGTTTAGATTAGATATAAGGAAGAATTTTTTTACAAAGAGGTTCAGGAAACACTGGCACAGTGTTGGAGTTGGTGGACGCCCCATTCCTGGAAAGATTCGGAGTCAGGTTGGAAAGGACTCAGATCAACCTGGTCTAGTGGAAGGTGAGCCCCTCATGGCAGGTATATTGGAGTAGCTGCCCTTTAAGGTCCCTTCCAATCCAAACCATTCTGATTCATGATTCTGTGATCCCTTCCAGCCCTTTATTTGCATGATGATATGAAATTTTCCTTTGTGATGCCATAGCAAGTATTTATTAATATAGATGGAACATTGCTCCTTGGAGAACCACAATCTGTTCCAGTAAGAACGTTGCTTCCATGCATAAGAAAGGAAGAAGAACATGACCTTTGTCCAGACCTGAAACCAAAGACTATCCAGGATTTTCAGTTCATTTAGGAAGAAGGTAGGATGGCACATACAGCCACAAAGCTGTGTTTGCAGAACAGCACTTCATAGCAGGTCGTGAATAGACATGAGTGAAATTAAGCTGGTCTGGCTGAGGATTAAAATTTCTATGAGTCAACAGACTGGCTTTTAACCAGAGGCAGTCATGTCTAGCATCCTGCAGGAGTTGAAAACCTACTGTAGCCTTGTAAGTATCCAAAATGTTATGCAAAAACAGTGACTTTTTTTGGTGGTGCTCTGTGTGTTGGTTTCTTCTCTCTTCTTTTTCTTTTTTTTTTGCAAAGGAGTTGTTCTGAGGACACAAAGTTCTCATCCAGAAGCAGAAGTCATGGCTTGCGTTACAAGAGTACAGGAGAACTGGCAAGAAACATGGAGCTCATGAGAACAAACTAGCAGCACAATGGATTTGTAATATTTAATCAAATTCTTGATGATCACAAATCTTGCAACACATTCCAAAACTACTAAAAACACTATACAGAAACCAGCTGAGCCAATATTTAAAGCCTTTTTAATTTAACAGAACCCATTTTTTATAGTATCCAGGATATGTTTCTGGCTTTCCTACTTGTCACATGATCTCCTGTCCAGATGTGCTGGTGTATATCTAGTAGTGGACCAGCCAAACCACAGCTCTTTCCTCCTGCTTGTAGCATGTTACTGTAATTCAACCATACTTCTCCCAGCTACAGAAGCACTACATTAATATGTGGTAAAACAACAATAACACAGGAGGGGATAAAGCTAACCATAAGTTTAACTACGTATCTAAAAATAATAATAATAACGGAGTGACCCTATTCAAAGAGGTTAATTTGTGTGCAGGGTATAAAATCCAAATATGCAGTTGTTTTGCAAATTTCCCATTTTTCTCACCTGCAACAGAAGATTTGTGCTGAGGAGAAGATTTCCTGGAGTTTTCTACAGGAAATTAGCCTTCCCCTTTGTTTAGATCCCACAGATTGTGAGGTGCGCTCATGGGCAGCCAGCTCAGGTCTCCAACATTTTTGCTGCCTTTTTTTCTCCGTAGTGGCTGCCACACAGAATAGAAGGAGAAGGGAATTCCAGGCTTGTGGGTTAATTATTAACATGGTTAAGCCTGGCAGCATGCTCAGAATTAGAAAGGAAAAGCCTGAGGGCTGATTCTTCCCTCCCGTTCACAGGATAACCCCACTGGGCTGACTGCGACCTCCCAAGGCAAGGGCCATATCCACACTCCCCTATGGAAAGTTAGTGGGATTCTTATGAATGACTCCATTAGGAGCTGGGTGGGCTGGATGCCAAAGAAATCAGTGGAGTTGCTTCTGATTTACACGGGGATAAGCATGCGGGTGTATTAAATCCGTAATCCTCGTCCCCACTGCAGCCAGGAGCTCAGCAGCTGGGTCATGCAAAGTGCCACAGAGAACCCTCCGGTGTCACAGAGCACTGAGGGCCCTGTCCATGTCAAAGAGCCTTGAGGATGCTGATTCAGGGACACATCAGGCATTTTAGGAGATGATGAAAAGCTGGCTCAGCCAACTGAGTCCTAAACAGTGATTTTGGCTTGTGTGCTTGTTCAGTCCCCACCACTCCAGGACCCCAGGATTTCATGTTGTAGATCATTACTGTGCCTTTGGAAGGTGGAGTGATGTTATTTTAAAGAGAGTGAGGTCTAGGCTCTTCCTGCCTTGCTTATCATGTGCAGCTTAGGTGGCAGATGAGTCTAAATGAACCAGACATCACCTGCAGTCAGCACAGAAATGAGGCCACCAAGACCTCACTGCCTTCTGAAGGTGACCTAGAGCTACTATGCTAATTTATGTCCCTTAATTTAGATGGCCTGGCTCTATTCCAGAAACACACTGGGCATATTTGAAGGGTAGTGAAGCATTTGTTGAGGAAGATTTAAGTACTAATTCCTGCTGAAAACTGAGGAAATTATGAGTGAAACCTGTTTGGATGACATTTCAAAGCCCAGTGATCATTTTCTCACTTTTGCAGAAACTGCCTGCCTATAATCTGGCTCTGTCATGGAGGTGTCTGTGACATACTGGGAGACTGAACAGAGCTCCCTGGACGTCACCCTCACCAGTGACCTGTCCTTGTGTGATCAGAAAAGGCAACCAGTGGCTCCCACTACTGCTGGGCCCAGAATTAACCCCAGAGTACAAAAATTCCCCTTCCTGAGCCTGAGTCAGTGTAGCACCTCACTGGTCTTTGGTGACCTTTCCACTCCAGGCCTTCTGAAGCTATCCTGATGTGGATTTGAGCTGCTGCCTACCAAGCCAAGGAGCAGTAACTGGAAAATCTCTGGGTGTTCATTTCCCCACTAATACAAATGACATTGCCAAAGGAAAAGATAAATTTCTGCAAATCAGGGACCAAAGACTTTCTAAGCCCCATATAGCCCAGAAATATACATCCACTCCCACACAGCATCTGCCTGCTTCATTTAATCTCCTCTCCTCTCCTCTCCTCTCCTCTCCTCNTCTCCTCTCCTCTCCTCTCCTCTCCTCTCCCTCCATATTGATTGCCAATAAGTTCCTGCCTGAGCACTAATAAGAGAAGATTTATTTCTCTGTTTTCCCGTGATGAGGACTGTTCTTAACAGGGATGTTTTTCTAGAGAAGAAATGAAAATAAGACAACTAGATAAAACAACAACTAGGTTTTTTGGTTTGTTTGGGGTTTGTTTGTTTGTTTTTGTGAAGTGACTGACATTTAGACACCTCCTGGTTTCCATTTACTCTCTTAATAAAACAAGTTTTAAGAGTCTTTCACTCACCACACAGCATCAAACTTCAAGAAAGAAGGGAATTGACTGCTTTTATTATTTCATCAGTGTTTTCTAATGTGGCCAGGCAGTTAGTGCTGAGAGGGCGTGTGCGTAAATATACATTATAATCACATTACAAATCACTGCCAAACAGAGCAAATGCAGACTAAAGGATGTCTGCAATCTGAAAAGGAATTGCAGAGTGGGTTCTTGCAGCCCCAGAGTCAATGGGAAGGTGCCTTCCAAACTGAATTTTTAATAATTTTTATGGAAAGGTGACACCTTTCAGGTCAATGTATCTGCATCCCTGCCATTGTGTCAGCACAGTGATCCCTATCTAGCTGGTAAATTCATAGAATCACAGAGTATGCTGAGTTGGAAAGGACCCATCAGAATCATTGAGTCTAAGTCCTTGTCCCACACAGGACACCTCAAGAGTCACACCATGTGCCTGAGAGAATTGTCCAAACATTTCAAGAAAGAGTCAGGGTTGGTGCTATGACCACCTTCTTGGGGAGCCTCTTCCAGTGCCCAGCCACCCTCCAGGTAAAGAACTTCTTCCTTATATACAACCTAAACCTCTCCTGACTCAGTGCCAGCCATTTCCTAAAGTCCTATGATTGGTATCAGAGTGAAGAGAAGGACACTGCCTGTCCCTCCACTGCCCCTTGTGAGGATGTTGAAGATCCCAGTGAGGTCTTCCCTCAGTGTTCCCTTCTCCAGGCTGAACAGACCAACTGACCCCAGCTGCTCCTCATCCGGCTTCCACTCCAGAGCCTTCATCATCCTTGTGGCCTCTTTTGGATGTTTAAGCTGTATTGATAAAGGAACCTTTATTGTTGCATATATTACAGAATGAACATTACCCTGGGAATATAAACTAAGGCAAATTCTGCCTTGTGCATTGACCAAACAGAATTTAAGTTCCTAGCTCAGAGTCATGAAGTTGATGCTGTCTGTGTAGGAGAGTCACAGAATGGTTTGAGTTGGAGGGACCTTAAAGATCATCTCATTCCAACCCTCTGCCATGGGGTCTTCTACCAGACCACGTTGCTCAGCCCCCTGCCCAACAAGGCCTTGGGCACCCCCAGGGGAAGCAGCACAGCTGTCTGAGCACGGCCAGGATGCTGGCACCTGGCATCATGAGGAAACACTGAGTTCTCCCAGCAATTCCTCTCGGTTCCCCTGTGGCTTCGCCCACTTCAGCAAACATGAGATAATGCATCTGACGCTGCCAGTAAATGATTGTTATTTGCACAAGGAAAAACCCCTGCAATGCACTCTACCAACTCCACTGTTTGCTCAGCTCTAGATGGCAGAGAGTTAGACAAAAACAAATACACACACCCCAAAAGCACATCAATATCTGTATTGTTATCACATACACATGCTTTTGAAGAAAGTTTGTAATGCAAAAAGTCATTTTCCACCCTACCTTTCTTTTCAGGCAGAATGAAGTTTTTTTAATGATGGGAGTCACAGAGTTATTCATGAATATTTAACAATTTAAACACAATTTATAAGTTCTTTCCTCAGTTCTCAGTGTTAAAACCAATCTTGCCTCTGTGCCTATCTGTCTTATTCTAGATCTCTTTACATGGAACCATGATGCCAATAATCATATGCAAGACCCATGGAAGCATGCGTCTCTCCTCTCTCTAGGCTTCCTGAAGCCTGTTTTAATATCTCAGTTCATCTGTATTCTCAGTTGATTCATGTAAAAGGCAGCTGAAATGGAGATATGAGCAGTTCAGATGCGCTGAGCACATCTGGTTTCAAGTGCCAGTGAAGGAATTTGTCATTGAGAGCCAAGACCATGATAAAAGATCTCTGTTGCTACTATGTAACAAGTACTTCATAGAAATAGCTAAAAATTAGGTTCTTTCCCCAGAGAAGTCATGATCCAAAATACGTTGTCCACAATGAATGTACATTATGGGCAGTTTACAGGGAAAAGGGACAATGGGTAATAACTTTTGAGACCCCGAATCTGTCTTTTATTCATAATTTTCATAAATTTGAAGAAACTGAAATTAAGGCTATTTTTACATGACTGGAGTAAGGGAATTCAGCCTTTTCTGAGATTTTAGGAGGTCTTCAGCTCTGCAGAGTAGGGTATCTTAAAATACCAGGTCTGAGAATAAGGTCAAAGCAAAGAGGCACCCTGGAAAACAGCATCAGTGGAAGCCTGGATGCTGCTGTCATCTGCAGCTGCTTTGGTAAGATGAGGAGGTTACTTCAAAAAGAAAGCCAAAGACCTTCCTGTAGAAGTTGAAGATGATTTCTCCAGCTGTGATTTTTATTAGGATAACATTTGTTCATGAATTTAGACAGAGCAAGCATTTTTAAAATTTTATCTAACAGAATTACCTCTCATGAACACAGAAATAAACTCTCAGTGTGTTCGCTTTTCCCTTCTCATCCACATCCTCACCTCACTGTCTGCTCCAGCTCCAGCCTAGCTGGTCTCACTGGATGGTGCTCAAATCACAGCATCTTTCTGACAGTGGGACACAGACACCAATGTCTTCTCCTGGAAAAGCAGGCCTCTGTAAACAATGCTACTTTTGTTAACATTATTTTAACTTCCTAGATCCTCTCAGTTTAAAAAAGGAAAGATGGGCCCTAAAGGTATTTCAAAGACAGAAGTCCTTCAGAGATATTTCCTTCTGCAATATGAAGAATAGATCCAGCGAGGGTGTGAACGTGTTTTGAAGGGATTGAAGCAAGGAAGTTAGGTAGGGCAGGGAAAAGGATACCCCCTCAGGCTCTCTGGCTGTTCCCTGAAATTGCCAGAGAAGGCAATTCCTTCAAATTCCTTCAAATTCCTTCAAAGGAAGACATCTTAGTAGATGATTTGGGAATATTTTTTAAAACAAGACTTACTAATTTTTTCTTTCTTTGCAGCTCAAACTATTTATGTGCTGTGATAAATGCTCAACCAGTGTCTCAAAGTGACCTGAAAAATTACATAGGCTGGACTGGCCAGGCTTTCTGAAGTGCTGAGTCTGTTTTGTTTGGGCACATGGTTCAGACCCAGAAATGAGAAAAACAAGAGCAAGATCCCAGACCTGCCACGGTTTTGACTTCTGCAACCCTTTGCTCTCTGCAAGTTGTAAGACATAGGGGAATTGTGACTGCCAGCAGCCAATGCTCTGTTTTACCAATCCAACACAGCAGCCCTTGCCAGTTTGTTTTTCTGTTTGTTGAAATCCTATCTGCCCAAACTTCTGAAAAATGTTTTTAAAGGATTTTAACAAAGGCCTTTCGCAAGGGAGTAATTTTGTATTTTGTGAGCATTATCACATACAGAGGTATTTTCTTGATTAAAAGTAAGTTTTATTAAGCTCTCTCACTAAAGAATATTCTTTCTTCTTCCCCACATTTCTTTTGCACTGTGATCTCACTTTAGATTACTAATGCAGCCAGATGCATCCTGGATAATTTGGCTCCATGCAAAGTGTAATTTCCCTGTGATCTTTCTGTTAATACAGTCATTGCTACAGTTCAACATTATCCAATGATTAAACCAGGACCAAATGACATCTGCATTTGTGAAGGACAATTCTGCTATGAAGAGTCATCATGTACAAGAATGCCTCCATCATACTTGGTAGATACCCTGCTCTGATTTTGATGGCATTCCCAGCTCCCTTCAGGCATGCCCTCGAGGTGCTGGCCAAATCTGGCTGGAAAATCTTCCCTGGAACAAGTGTGGTTTGAGGAACTCAGTTCCACTGACTGTTCAGTGTGTTCAAAGCTTTGCTGATACATTGACAGATGGTCCAAATAAGAAGGAATTTTTAAAAAGTGAAATGGAGTTGTCATAATGGTATGATTAAAAAGAAGCCATAGAGAGAGGGGAAGTAGAAAGATTAGGAAGTGTCAATATCATGGTATGGCATGGAGTTTCAGTAGGAATCAGAGATTCATGCTGTTGCATACAGGTGGACCACAAGCATGCCATCATTTCTGACTCACATCTGCAGTGATCCATGTCTTGTGCCAGAGATTTTACCACTTGTGGTGAACAGAACAGTTGATATAAATGGCTCTTTCTTCCCTCCTCACTGTACATCACAGATTTGTCTGCAGCAAAAACACATGTTCTTTTAATTGAGTTCAAAGTGGGGAAGGAACTAGCAAAGGTTTAAATTACAAATGGAAAGAGAGGAGTTTGCAAAGTGAGGCCAGTTCTGTGAACCACTCTCCCAAATCCCCCTCTTTCTCAAAAAATGTTTGAGTCTTTCTTGCCCCAGACTCTGCAAAGTTCAGCCCTTCCTAATTTAATCACTAAAACTCTGGTAAAGTGCAAACTCAAGCATGCTCACAGTTTTCTGTAGATAGTTATCACATCTCCCTCAGCCTTTGTTTAGCCAAGCTGCATACAGGACATTCTTTTAATTCTTGTAAAATCTAGGCAAACCAAGCTATCAGTTTTGAATGTACACAGAAATGCATCTTCTCCCAAATCTATCAGAGACCCACAACCATTTATGAGGTGCCTTAGCCATCTCCATAAATCCAGTAGAGGGAGGCATTACACAGATGTGGTTCTACAACTGAGGAACTATCTCCAGATATTTGGGGTCAATAAAATGAAGCTAGGTCACAAACAACCAAAGCTCTGTCTGCTTTAGTGGTCAGGTTGATGTGGAAAAGAGAGGGTGTTTGTAAAGGAAGGGGAAACATGCTTCCTGGGATGGCAAAAATTAATCTCCCAGTGCTTGAGGTGTTTGAGAGAGAGATGAAATTACCCTGAAAGGGAGGGCACTATGGGAAAAATAATCTTTGATTTAGATGTTCTAGAAAATATATGGAATAAAGCTTTTCCATGAAATCCATGCATGAAATCCACAGTGTCTCATGTTGATTTAACAACTGTATTGTGTGAGATACAACTCATGTAAATCCACATGTATTTTTCTCATCCATTCAGCAGAGGCCTTAAAAAAAATAAAACATAGCCTTGTTACCTATTTTGCATGTTCTTATTTCTGCTCTACCAGTTTAGTTACAGCTGTGGTAGCAGGAAAAGTTGTTATAAGGCAGGACACTTATCCTGCAACTTGTATGCTCCCATTGGGAGCCCACAGAATCAAGTTCTCATTATGAACTCTATTTTCACCTCCCACATTGAGAGTACTGAAATAGGGGGAAAAAAAAAAAAGGCTTCTGGCCTGTAAAAATATAGGATTTCTTCCTTAGCAGAAATGAATTGAAAACTAATTTTCAAGGAAGCAAAGCTTTCTATCAGCAGTACTGTTATTTCTTACTCTTTGTTTGAATGGCTTTAGCACCTGGAACCTCCATCTATGCTGAGGATTGTGTATTGCTGCCTGCTGCAGGCTAATCCAGGGGCAAAAATCCCTCTCTAAATAGGCAAAGAAGAGGAGCATGGTTTGCTCCTATTTTACAGATGGAGACCTGGTAAAAGATGTTAAGGCACTTGTCCATGTTCATTCTGCCAGCAATGCAACCCAGATCTCTTGAGTCTGAGTCCAATACTTTAACCACAAAACCCTCCTCTTCCCAGTTCCAGTGTTTAATTAATGATGATGATGTCTGCAGCTTCCTCTTATCAAGGCATCCTTTCATCAATGATGGTATTGTGGTTATTTCCCTGCCATGTGTGTGGCTGTCTTCCAGTTATTTTACCAGCTCCTGGAACCATGTTCACAAGTGTAGAATTTGCTAATCCTTCCCAAGTCCCTTCTCAAATGTGAAGCTGAACTCTGCTTTCAGTGCACACCGATTTTATGCTACTGATGAATGTAAAGCTGTGATGATAAAACCTCTTGGGATACGTGGATTAGCTGAGGTTTCCAATACCATCTGTGCTGCCACCTGAATGTGAGGTATGGTTCTTTCTTCCTACCACCAGTTAAGCACCTTAAATGGTTTTACCAAGGAATTTAAACATCATTAAAATAGCCTGTAAATATCATTTAAATGGTCCTTCATGCCATTTCTAGTTGAATTTGGAAAGAAATGTCCCTTGGTCCTGGTTTTTCAGGTGTGGGGGGAATCAGGTTTTGCCCCCTCTTATGGTAAGTGCTCTTTTTCCATGGTAGCATAATATTTACCTGGAAGAGCTCTGAAGGGTTTATTTGCCACTGGCACCACTTCCCTCTTGCTGAAATAAGACAAGGTTCACGATGACACAGACCTGACTCAGGACCAGTTGTAGACCCTTCCATCAGCTCTGCATCAAGCTGAATGAACCATACAGCATGTCGACAACATTATTTTTGCTGATCTTTCTTGGAGGTGATCAAAATATTGCATTATCATAAGTGGCTTTGCTTCATTATCCATTTTATTTTACTTTAGCTGACCTTTTCTTGGATAAATCTGCAGTCTAGGAATCTGGTAAGAAGACGCCTCTCTCAAGCAGTTGGATCAGAATGTCACTGTAGATCCCTTCTAACTGAAATACTCATTATTCTATTCTATTCTATTCTATTCTATTCTATTCTATTCTATTCTATTCTATTCTATTCTATTCTATTCTATTCCGTTCCGTTCCGTTCCGTTCTCTTCTATTCCGTTCCGTTCCATTCTGTTCTGTTCTGTCTGTTCCTTCCGTTCCATTATTTTTTGGTGAAATTAAAAATAAAATAAACAAGTTTCATTCCCACTTATGAGATGTGTATTCATAGGAATGCTTTAGCTTGTAGCTGACATTTACTTTACTTGCATCACCAAGATGTTATTCTCCATGTTCTGTGATCAAAAAGAAGCAGGAGATGATTTAAAATTATTGAATGAAGTCTCCACAGCTGCTGTATGAATAAATAAAACAGGCCAGGACTCGAGTCTAGGGAAGATGGCACAATGGCACAGTTCAGCTCACTTTCAGAGCAGAGTGGCCGCATCCTAACAGCCTGTTGGGACACATCCTTGTTCCACACCAAGAATCAGACCAAAATTCTCCTTGGCAGGATGCTAGGTGGCCTGAACAGCAATTATTCTGCATTCTACACTAACAATTCATCAGTCTGAAAAGTCATATGCCGGGCTTGTGCCCTTTCTGTTTACTTTAAGATTAAATCAACCATGATCTAGAAGGATCTATTATTGCCCATTGATGGTTAGTTTAGGCAGTTAACTCAGATGGAGCCATATGGATCATGTGGATTGCTGCCTTTGTGCCTGGCTGAACAATAGAGTGGAAGCAGCAAAATGTGTGATTTTGACAGTAAACCAAGCTGGGGAGAAGTAAAGTAAGGTGGCAATTAGAATCCTATGGATTCTATGGAGGCATCTGTCCTCTGGAGATGTTTGGATCCATTCTGAGGTCTCCTGGCCAAGACAGTGGGAAATCCAGTGTTTTCTTTATCAACTCATGACTAGTAGGGGTTTTTTTCCTGAATTAATGCCATTTGATTATTAGATTCTATGTTTATGGCTGAGAAATATTGGCTAAGATATCTGTGGAAAGGGTTTTTTAAGGTTTCTGGGCCTTTTTTTTTCTGAGCAATTTTGTGTTGTAACTTTTAGAAAAATTTAGCTAGATAGCTTGGCCTTCATTGCTGCCAACAGCACCTGACAGGCTGGTAACACACACAGAAAATATCATCTGTCATCAGTAAAAAGTCCATCCTGCAGTCTACACTGGGGCAGAACTCCCATCCAAAGCATTATAAAACCCTCAGGAAAAAGAAAGGCTGAACTGGAATCTTACTTTGTTCAGGTTCATCTCTTATTGTGTTTTGATTTTCATTCCTTTTGACAGAAAATAAAATTCACCGTAGTTGACCATTTGAGCATCAGCATTTGTTTAGGTCTGAGACTGGCACTCACCCAATGTTTTAATCAAAGCTAGAAAGACTAAAGGAGTGGGAGATAAAGAGCAATCCTTGTAAAGACAATGGCATCCAATTTTTCAATTTTCCAGAGAAGGAAAAAGGTACTTACAGACCCCTGTGGTTACCAGCTTATACCTTGAAGCATGACATTTTATCACTTTTCTCCTCTAACTGGTCATCAAATAATCCTACTGCTTAATTCCTTTTCTGCAGAATTAATCCATCAGTCTTGTTTTGTCCTTCATATGTTTTTTTGCACTTTCTTTGGCATTAGTTGAGAATCCCAGTTTAGCCTTAACACATTGCTGCTTAGCAGTGCTCCTAACACTCAGACATGCATTAATTGATCCTTGGATATGCTCTCCTTCCCTATTTGCTTCACTGATTTGTTCCGTTCAATTTCCTCCAACACATCTCGCATCAAATTGTGCTGTAATTTCCTCTGGTGAAGTTCAGCATACTTTGTGTTTAACTCCTGGGTCTCTCCATAGTTCTAATTACAAACCTGGAGGATTTAGTTGGAATTTTAATGGCAATATAATAGTAAGCCTAGAGCCAAAACAAGTACTCAGTATTTTGGGACTGCCATGAACTGAGAGACAGACCCGGCAGCAGGCTTTAAACACAAATGTGCAAAAAACATTTAAGGAGGCTTAACTTAAATTCCTTCTTTTCTCCTTGACCAACTCATTTTATTAGGGAAAGTTTAATTTGTTAAATTGAAATGCGCAGACATTTTAAAGAGAAAAGACTCCAAAAATGTAGCATGTGTTTCATGCCAAAATGTTATTCCAGAGTTTGCCACCCATTTGAGTTTCAGTAGAAATACTTGCCTCCCACTCCTTGGCACTGGCTCAAAACTCTTTTTCTCAAAGGAGGTGCTGAAAAAGCATCTGAGTATTAATTTGTCTTTTGTGGGAGGTTTTAGTGTTGTTATAAATCACTATAAATCACAAATCAGGCTTTAAATGGGAGACTTCATAAGCTGGTCTCACTGAGTAAGACTGAAAATGGAAAGCTTAAAGCAAATGTTATCTTGATGTGTTGTATTTAAGTTGCCTCTAGCAGACTTAGTGGCCTGGTTTTGCCATTGTCTGACCTGCTCTTCCAAACGGTGAAGTGTGGTGGGCACCTCCTCTTACAGTGCTTAATATGATTCAAAACTCCATTTGTCAAAGGAAGCTGCTTCAAGTCCCACTTCTGAATTTGTGAACAAACTTTTCTCTAAGGATCTCATATCTTTGCAAGCATTACTGGTAACTTACCCAGGGTACCATCTGAATTTAAGATCTTAAGCACCAAGACATCACTTCTTGTTCTGATAAAAAATATATGTGATTCCATATGTGCAGTTCTGAGTATTTCAAAACCCCAGTCAGAGACTTAGTAATACCCTATATTTACATGACATTTTTCATTCTGAGGTATTTCTCTGAGTCTGGTACACCAACCATGTGTAGGTAATTATCAGTAATCATCGCTAATTGTTTTTACAATTCTTTTTCCATTTTGGCAGCAACTTTGAAACGGCAGCTTAACATGAGCTCATCTAAACGTAGACTTTGTGAAGACAACATTTCTGAATAGGAGCTGTATAGGCAGTCCAACGAGACAAAGCGTTCCAAGTTGGAGCGTGGCCAGGACACCGAAGTCATTGCTAGAAGTCATGGGATCACTGATGCCCACAAAGTGGTCAGGACCTCCACTGAGTTTTATGAGTGTAATGTCTTACCCAAAGAACAACTTCTTCAGCAGCACAGTACCCCTTTGTACTGCACTGGACTCGTTCATGTGCAAGGAGAAGAGTCCCATTCACTGAACCCCTCATGCCAGCGCGTCCGGCTGACCAGACTGTCTTAGTGTGTCTCCCAGCCCAGCAGACCACCTGTCTTGGCTCACCACATGTGGCTGGGTGCCAGCAGGACATGGCAAAGCTCTCAGCTTTCTCAGATAAAGACATGTTTGGGGCCTCATGGGATTTGTCCATCTCTACTGAATTTTCTTCATACCTTCGTGCTTCAGCTCAATAGTTTGCAGAGCAGAGGGGAATCAATTTGGAAAGCTCCTCCTTTGGGTCTGCAGCAGCCAGGGTTGGTATCCCAGCGCTCTGGGCGGTCCCATGATAAAAGGCTACTGAGAAAACTCGCTGAATCCACACATCCTAACACTGCCCAGGACAAACTGCCTTTTACCACATGCGACCATACTTCAGGTGACTTACATACAATTGAAAAGCTGTTGAAATTGCCACTGCCTTCCCATCTTCTCTGGTAATGCAAATCCATCTCTTTCTGTCAATGTGTGGACCCTGCTGTGAGTTTAGCTAAGCAATGCTGAACAGGCACAATTTCCATAGGGCAAGAATTCTGTGCAGCCCAGCATAAATTAAAATATAGGCAAAATATTGGTCCTGTGGCTTTTGAAAATCTCTCTGGCTTCCTCTGCCAGCCTTACAGCAGCTCTGTACAGAAAAGAGGAAGACAAATTGAAACCTTTTGGTATGTGGTGAATCTGTAGAGTTGTTTTAGGATGCCAAGGCAACTGCAATAATTATAGGACCAAATTCACTGAGAGTTCACCTCACTTTCCCAAGTTACTGCTCATCTAGTTTGTCTATGCACACCATCAGTTGGTGGGGCCAAGAGTGAAGGCTGGGCCATCATTTTTGCAAACAAAAGGGTGAAAGATTATCTTTTATTTATCAAAATAAAAACAGCTTTCAAAGATTCTCTGAGGGATTACACAAAGGCAAGAGGCCTATGTACATAGCTGAGTTTTCACTGACACACAGCCAGAGAAATCCTGAGAGCATGAATATCAGAGTAGCTGCAGTTAAAATCTAAGGAAATTTCAGGCTAAAATGGTGTAGTCAGTAGAAGAAGCAGAAAAAAATAAGCAGATAGGATGCTAGCTTGGTCTGAAATTGGAATTTAGATATCAAGTCTTACTGCAGTTGGGATTTAAACTGACCCAATCCCACCCAAAGAATATAAACATCATAAAATATGAATGGATCTGTTTTAGCAGACATTGATTCCAGTAAGGTCTGGAAATCACAGAGAAACATCTGAACATGAGATAACCATGATGCAACACAAAGAATAGACTGAGAACTTGGATTTAACTAAGAAAACTGTAAGACTAGAAAGTGTACTCACTGTGGTTCAAGACATGGTAGAAATCTTGCAGATTATCTTGGCTTTTTGTGCCTGGATCTGGCCTCCAGCCTTCCACAGTAAAACAGAAGTCCAAGAAAGAATCATATGTGACACGCAGTTTTAAGACCTGTGATGGAACTTGTTCACTAGAGAATCAACATTTGAGTAGTTTTTTTTCCAAAGAAAATCCTTACCTCCAATACAGGTCTGAATTTGAAAGACAACTAAACACTCAAGGGGCATTATAGGCTGTAGAGATAATTACAGATCTCAGTATCTCCAAAGTTCCATGGAAAAGGGAAATCTTGGGTTTCACGCTGTCGTATGAGTGACAGATTAACTTCTGACACACAGAAGTTATGTAGAACTCTTCTGTATAGTTATGCATTTCACTAGTATGGAAAAGAGAATTCTTAATAGGAAAAGTAAATCTGCCTTGGACACGCTGTCAGTGGTATGAAAACAGGTCCAAAATGATGGTTTTGCAGCACCAACTGAACATACATACTGCATGTTATCCATTTATCCAAGCATTTCGAAAGAAGTCCTGGTAATTTGTGGGAAGGAGGGAGAAGAGAATATATATAAGAAGGAAGGGAGAGAGGAAGAGAGGGAAGTGAAATATTGTTGATTTTAATTTTTGCTCTGGTTTGTTAATTTTGGCACGTGGGAGGTAGAATAGCTCCTGGCTTTTCTTTTATTGTGATTATACTTTTTAATGTTGGCAAACACACCTGGAGCTGACAATAGACATTTTTTAATATCACACTGTTATGAATAAAGCTATAAATAAAATAATGAAGCTAAAGAGAAAACTGAGTGTGTGGTTATCTTAAAGTGACACCCTAAGGACTTACTGTTGTATTCTCAAACTGCATAAGCCTGTCACCCTGGCAACCAACAGATAAAAGAACAAAGATATATATTTACCTCTTGGAAGGGAGGAAACCATTTGTAGGGCTAATTCCTGTGGTCTTTCTGCAGGTAGAAGTCCTGAGCAGTTTTATCTGAGTAAGATCTAAGTAAAGACATCGAGGTTTGGCCTGCCATTATATCCTGGTTATTTTCTTTCTTCTACCACTTAAAAAAACAAATCAAAATAAATGCCTATGGAATTATGACTGCCTGAAATAATGTACGGGAAGTGAGAGTGTAAAACAAGGAATGCTTTTGAGTGATAAATATGATCTTGAATGGTACACATCAACTAAATGCTGACATATGTTACCTGTTCAGAGATACAACACTGAGGCTACTGTTTTTAATTCCATAAACTTATGTCTTTATAAGATGTGTTTGTATAATAGTTGCTTATACTTTTATTCATATATTCATGCACATGCTAACATACACAAGCATTCACATTAATAAAATGTCATTCCTCAGAGGCCAAGGCGTCTTTGCTTAAGGATTTTCAAAGGCAAAAAACTCTGAGTACTTAACCCACGGACAGATTTGAAAGCAATTTCAAAGACCACATTGTTATTTGCACTGGTTTGTTAAAATCTATGGGTCTCAGTTGGTTATTTCATGGTTGTAACTCAAAAACCAAGACAAAACTGAGTGCATGTACTCATTGATTTGGAAACTGTCCCAGACTTGATGAGTATAAAAGATGAAAGCGACTTTTCTTCTTGCTTTCTCTCAGATTACTATTTCTGCAAAAATTCCAGGTTCACTCATAGGTTCCAGAGATGTGGGGGCACTTCATCTTAACAGACCCACACTGTATGGGATGTGGCAATGTGGAAGAGGTGAGTATTTTCTTTGTGAATCTTTGGTTAAAAGTTACAATATGAGAATGGTGGACAAATGCAAACCACCAACTGCTGATGCTATAGCAGCTGTCTTTTCTGAGTGTGCAAGCTGTCACAATTTCATGGTTTCAGTCATTGCTTCAGCAAATAATTCAGAATATAAAAAAAGGAGTTAGAGTGACACTGGAGACAGAAGCCAGTCTTCCATTGGACATACTTAGAAATACTTAGTCTTCTGAGATTGGAAGGGTCTTAAATAAGACAGAAAATGTGCCTCAACGCACATTGTTAAAATGAATTTGAAAGTTATTTAACTCACCTTCAAACAACAACAACAACAAAAGAATCTGTAATTTTTCTCCTTAAAATGGATTTTATTTCAGTAGAAGTGAGTAACAACAATGGCTAGGCATCTGTGAAGGCAATAAATTTCCGAATTTTGGGACTCCTGAGAAGTGGACACTCATATTTTTGGTATTTGTTGTCTTTCCTTAGGAAATTAATCCTAAAGAAAGATTATCTGATTCTGAGCAATATCCTGAAGACCTCTATCTTCACATTTATTATTAGCAGGTGGTATCTGGCTCAAGACCACAGGAGAAGAATTTAGCAGGTGGTCTTTGAGGGGACTCATATCACTTCTGCTTTGTGTTGTAAGAAGAAGGATGGAGGTTCAGCAGAAGCACAGCTCCTACCAGGAGGGCTGTGCCAACAGGAAGCAGCACCAGTGACTCAGTGGGTGGCACACTCTCTATCTGAGCTGGTGCTGCTCCCAGTCATCACCCCAACTGATGGTAGGAGAGGTTGAGAGGTAAATATAGCATCTTTCAGACACAGGAGACAGATAGGAACCTGAGTTCTCATGATCTGTTTTCCTCTCATGATTTTACATCTTATTTTACTGTTAATTTGGGGAACTGAGGCTTTCTAGACTTAGCAGATCACCAACAAAATCAAGTTTAGCTACAGGAGTCTACCAGACTACACTGTGAACATCACAGTATGGTTTGAGTTGGAAGGATCCTTAAAGGTCACCTCATTCCACAACCCTGCCATGGGCAGGGACACCTTCCACTATCCCAGGTTTCTCCAAGCCCCTTCCAACCTGGTCTTGAACACTTCCATGAATGGAGCAGCCACAGTTTCTCTAGGCAACTTATTCCAGTATCTTACTCCTATCACAGTAAATAATTGCCTCCTAAATCTATTCTGAATTGACTCTCTTTAAGTTTAAAGCCATGACTCCTTGTACTGTCAAGACATGCCCTTGTCTATGACTTCAGCTAGACCAGGTTGCTCAGAATGCTGTCCACTCTGACCTTGAACATTTCCAGGCACAAGACATCTACCACCTCTCTGGGCAAGCTGTTCAAAGATATCCAGATAATCCTTTCTATTCAAGAGGCCTCTACTCTGTATCATGGCTATTTACATACACATACACACCACAATGGAAAAATAAAAATATACCCTTCAGAGCCTTGTTCAGGTCTCTTAGGAGATCATATTGAAATGTGTCTTTTCTCCTTTCCTTTTATTCCATTAATGGCCTTTCAATACTTAAAGGTGGCTTTAACGAAAGATGGGGGCAGTAGCAATACAAGGGGTGATGGTTTTAAAGTAAAAAAGGGCAGATCCAAATTAGATATAAGAAAGTTCTTTATGAGGAGGGTGGTGAAACACTGAAAAGACTGCCCAGAGAGGTAGAGGAGGCCCTGTCCCTGGAAACACTGACGGTCAGGTTGGACAAGCCTCTGAGCAACCTGGTCTGGATTAAGATCTCCCTGTTCATTGCAGGATAAGGATGAGTGTAAAAAAAGCCTAAATATGAAGCTGACAAAAAAGATCTTTACATGGACACAATAAAAAAAAAATACATATGTGTATATATATATATGAATTATTGTCCTGGAATGCATCCAAGCTGTTTTTTTCTTTCCAGAATGCATATCTGGGATACTTTTGTTCACATCATGATAGTTTCTATTGGACAATAATTTATAGGCCAGCTGATGTCAGCATAATCAGAGTTTAGTATGATTTTTTTCTTCTTTTTGCTCAGCAGTGCTGTATTTATTGGCCTGTTAAGTTTCATTTCAGTGAGGTGCAGCCTGAGCCAATGGAACATAACTTTGAAAAACTCCTGAAAACAGTGTGTCCTTGCACTTTATACTCCCCCTCATGCTTTATATTCTCATAATATATTAAAGGATTCTAGTGTCACCTTCCAAGAAATATCCAACTTTTGCTCATAAATAATTTTTAGCAGTTTTGCCTTTTCTAAATATTTGTGGGGTTGTTTTTTTTTATTCCCACTTTGCCTGACAAATTGACAAGTTCAGGGGCAAAGCCTGATTGACTGCCCCACATTAGACTTTTCACAACTATCTAAGCATAGTTCAGATGTCACCAAACCCAGCTGAGAGGCCTCTACAGAGTTCAGCAGGTTATCATTTTCCTACTGTTTGATTTGTGGTTACTCTGCTTCAGTAACTGTAAAGAAATTAGTTCCTGGCTAGACAGGAACTGGTAAAAGGAAAGAGGTGTTGATAGAGGTGTTACTGACATGGACAGATTTTTTCCCCTCTAAGTGATATCTGTCCTGTCTTGTCCCAGTGCATTTTCTAAAGTCATTACTTCTAATGTGACTGCATTGGGGTTTTTTCTTGTTTTTTCTTTTTTTTTTCTGTTTTTTTTTTTCCTTTTTTTTAACGTGTAGAAGTAATCACTTTGTCTAGAAGCTTTTTTTCAGCCATTTCTTCTTTGCATTTTCATATCTATTTTTATGTTCTGCAGTCAGGTCTCAGTGAATACAGAGCTGGTTTGCTCTTCTCTTGGCTGAAGCTGGTCTTTCATTGTAAGGTGTCCCTGTATTCACGCACACACCTCGCACAGAGAGGAAATAGATGTGAACTGAGACTGCAGAGATAAAAACTGCTGAGGCTGACGAAAAGGAAAACTAAATCCAGCTTGCACAAATGAAGTCTGTGTCAGAAAGTTACACAGCTCCTCCAGCCTTATTCATGGTACACTGAATTTGTCTTATAACAGGACTATTATTTTTTCAAAACACATATTTTCAGGGCCATATTTAAACTAAGAATAAATATAGGTTTTCCAGCAAAGGCACAGAAAAAAAAGGCCTTTCATTATCTTGCCTATATTTTCAACCAATTCCTCCTCAAACAATAAATAAGCCAAAGAGGGAGGTATTTTTCTCTTCTATGGAAATGTTGATATTTTGAATTTTTTTAAGGAGATAAAAATACTCAGACACAAAACTCACTGTAGTTTGAGCATATTAAACCATTCTACTGAGAAGAAAAAAGAATCAGCTCCCAGAATTATGGCAAGAATTCTTTTCAATTTACTCTAATCAGTTAAAATTTGAAAAGACAGCCTGCTTTTAAATCAAACCAAACCAAGCCAGACCAGACCAAACCAAACAAAACCAAACCAAAACACCTGTATGATATTTTATTTTAAAGAATGAGCAAAGGTGCCCTTTAGAGTGTGAATACCTTGAAAATTTGGGTGAACTTTTAATGAAACAGGTCCTTCCTGCAGAAACTTATGGCTGCTAGTGAATCAGCTTTTTATTTTTTTTATATTTATACAAAAACTTTGAAGAACTCTACCAGAAGACCATTGATGTCTAAACATACAGGATTCAAGGATAAGAAGAATAATTTTTCCTCATTACTAGGAGTCACGTTGCCTTTGACCAAAGTACACCCTTTCATAGCATTTAACTATTTCTTGTCTCATCCAGTTGAATTCAGTTGGGATAATGAGGACATGAGAGTTGCATTGTAAACTGATTTGTCATCTAAAGTTCAACATTTTGCTCTGAAGTCTCCTAGTTTGGTCCTGGGAGTCTGCTACTGCGACAGAAGTCACATGGGCATCATGGGTGCTCAGAAAATCCACTTCTGCATCAGATTTCTGTGTACCTTGAGCTTATCTCTGAAGCAGCTTAGCGATTTTTAACCATGAAAAACTTTCTCATATAAGAGGAAGAAATCGGGGGGGAAAAAAGGCAAAGACAACTGAAGTTGAAGAATGAAAAAGTCCAGTTAAAAATGACCTGAATCCATGCAGCCTGTGTTCCCTGGGTAGCCAAAGGTCCCAGCAAGAGCAGCCTATGCCTGGCAGGCCTCAGTGAAGTAGCCTGGAGGTCAGAGCTCTGCTGTCCTTTGCATCCTGAGGACTGGCTGTGTGGGCAGTGCTCCCAAGCAGCACTGATGTGGCAGAGACAGGAGTCATAGACTCTACACCGTATCCTTGCAATGATTGAGTCAGAGAAATTAGAGATGGAAAATGCACTTAGGTCACTTGGTCCGTTCCCCAAGTGTTTGAAGGTTGCCCCCTACAATGTGTTCTTCATTTCTTTGTCTAGTCAGCTTCCCCCTTTTCCCTAGGGGTACCATTCCATGTAGTAATAGGCCTCGTTGTTAGGAAAATTTTCCTGATGTGCAGCCTAAATTTTCCTTGGCTCACGTTCATCCCACTACTTCAGTTAAAACCTCCTAGTCAGCTCTTAACTTCTCTCCACCTCAGGCCCTTTTCTTCCATCAGAGGAAATAAACGAGTCTGATTGTGTAAAGCCATATGTGTTTAAAAAATAATGACATCCTTACCTCCCAAGAGTGATAGTCAATACAGAATTAACATTAAATGTGCAAATTGCCTTATTTTATACAGAAGAAATTAATAAGCCCCTGGAAGCTTTAATCACGTGTCCATTGGCTTGAAAAGTCCAATGTCTACCACCATTCACTAAAACACATGGAGCCAGATCCCACCTGGAACAGATCAAGCTGCCCTGGTTGGTCAATCCAAAGTCAGAGTCCCATGGAAATTTGTACCACCCAAAGGCCTGTGGGTTCCCTTCCCAGTCAAGGCTGGGAATAGAGCTTTACCACCTCACTGGTGCCATACGTCACAGACTGTGGGACGCCACACTGGTGTCACCAGCACTTTCACTACTTTGAAGAATCTGGGAGAAACTGTTGGGTTTGGATTTCCACTCACAGATAGCCAAGTTAAGCTAAGAATCCACTATGCTCTCCTAGCAGAGCCACATGAGTATCTGATGTTTTGATTCTGCTGACAGGGAGAAGAAATGTCATTTTCTATTGACCTAAAATAAATACTGTCAAAAAAATTTGAGGAAATGGATAAAGTAGCAATGCAGAGGAAGCAAAATGCTTCAATTATTTCTTGAACTACTGACATGCCTTGATATCTTTGATAAAATAAATATTAAGAAATAGAAACAGTCTTTGGCATTTTTCATACTTTTTCAGCAGCCTCTTAGTTTCATTCTTATTTTTTGTGACAAAAACAATTTGTTGCCATCACCATGAATCACCAAGGGCTTCAGCTGGTGGAAATCCACAATTTTCTGTTCAAAATATGTTTTGAATTACAGTTATAAGTAGTAAGCTCTTCAAGAGGGCTGTTCCAGTAAGACCTGTCTCTGGATACAATGAGATTTCAGCCAAAGCTCAAGATAAATGGGAAGCCAGGCTGAGTGGTAGATGGGAACGATGTGCATCAAATGAGATGTTGACATTATACGATATACAGCTAGTGTCTGGGAACCACTTCCACAAGGAAAAGCAGTAGTGAGAAGTTGCTGTTTCAGCCTGGCTTATTTTAGAGAGTCTGCAGCAGAATCTGGCAAGGAGTTATGGTGCACTTCTGTCTTCTACATAACTGAATTCCTCTTTGTTGAGAGGAAGATTTCAGTTTCATGATATCACTTGTTTTTAATAATTACCTTGTGCTGTTATTGTGTTTAAAATCCTTTTCCATGCTAAGCATTGCATGACATTGTAACAAAACCCTACATATTGCTCTGAAAATGTAAAGATTAGGTGTAAAATGGGGGTGGGGGGTGGGCAGAGAGCAAACAGAGTGATAGAGGAGCAGATGAACACCTCTGCTCTGTGCTGCAGTCCTGGCATGCCCAGTAGGAAGGACAGTCTCATTCTTTCATGACACGCTGGATGGGGCTCTGAGCAACCTGATCTCATGGAAGGTGTCCCTGCCAGGCAATTGGAACTAAGTGATCTTTAAGGTCCCTTCCAAGACAAACCATTCTGTGATGCTATGACAATGGAAAGCCCACAGTATGACACCTTTATTTCCTGTAAGACCAGTACTAATTTCCTCATGTCCTACGGCCTAATTCTTTATGGCTAAGGCAAGAGTGGGGTTTCAATGTTTGTCAAGAGGAAGAAAAATTCTATGTGGAAGATGACCAGAAACACCTGAGCAAGTATGAAATATTGTTTCATATGTATTCATTTCAAAATATGGTATTTAACTTTCAAAACCAGTCTCCCAGTTCAGCCATGATTTGGAAAGACCCCTATCCAGATTTATTCAGCTCCTGTGCACTTTGGGAGCAGTACTGCTTGCCTCAGTGTTCCTCTGGCACTGTGGGCTCCACAGCCAGCTGGGCCTGGGCAGACCCTGCATTTCCATGGATCCTAGGGTGATGTGAGCAGAGGCTCCCCAGCCCATGGGACGTGTGTGTGGAGGATGGAGTGTGAGGCTTTGGTCTCTGGATGGGTGACTCTGTTGTCCCTTCCCAAGCACAGCCATGCACCAGCACATCCACTGCACACACAGCCCAGGACAGGGACAGTCATGGCCACAGGGTATCTGTGCCCACACTGGTGGTGCAGCACCTTCTGTCCATGGCATCCAAAGAGGATTTCTCACCAGGCTGGCAGCTGTGGGCTCAGGATAAAGCCCTGTGGTTGTGGGTGTAGACAGTCCCTGGCACAGGTGTCCTGCTTTGTTTCTCCCAGACTGAAACAAATTGAACAGAAACCCAAAGAACTCTTCAAGATGCTGTAGTGAAAGGTCTGGGAGGAAGCTGGAGGCATAGACCCTATGGCTTTGTGGGCAGAGATGGCTCCACAGGGGCATCTGGCAGAGGGTACCTGCTTTGTGCTTCCCAGACAGAGCTGTGATGGAAAAGCCTCCTGAATGGAGGAGGGAGCTCACTCCCAGGCTCTGAGCTGCCAGCTCACAGCTGGGCTAATGGGAAGGAATGCACTCCCCAGCAATGCTTCTTTATAAATTTTTACTGGGAGATTTGAGTGTTGTTACAGTGAATGTGTGTACAAATATTGGAAGAACAATGTGTGCTAGAGAAAACAAAGTGAAAAACCACCCGGCTTCCTATTTCTCCTGGGTAAACCTGTGATTTCTCCCACCTTCTTGAGTTGCAGTCTAATACAGTATTGTATAGCCTGCTGCCTCCTTAAATAATTCCTGCTGGAGTAGCAGACACTGAGTACATCACTCAAACCCCATGAAGTTGTTTAGCTTTCAGATCCACATCCTGAGGAATTAACTCTCTGGGAGAATGGAATGACCTGGATGTTCCTCTGGGTGCTCTCCTGGCACAGGATAGCTCCTGGCATGAGGCTGGAGCTAGATATTTTGAGGGGGATTCCAGTTTTACTGTCAGCCCTATTCTCCTGAGCTCCCATTTCCCCTCTTCCTGTTCCTCACACTTCTATTGTGATTCAAATAAATGTGATATATTAATGTTTCACCGGTTTAAAATGAACTGCAATTACCAACAGAGGATTCATTTCATTTACTTCCAGCCACCTAGAAGGCAAGCATCTGGTTTACACGAGTCATCTATAGTCTGGGGAAAGCCATGGGCTTTACCAGAAGTCAAACGCCTTCCTACCTATTTTAAATACCTTTTTTTAGGCAGAGATGAACAGCACAGTGAAAGCTCATGGGTGTAGAGGAATTACAAACCCAAGGTTTAGATGATTCAGGTGTGCTGACTTGAAATCCACCCTCAATATTTGTTCAGAATGAAACTATAAAAGATGAGATCAATATGTTTGGGATTTTAATGGAGAGGCCACAAGGGGTTGTGTTGATCACAATACTGACTCTAACAACCACCTTTGCATTTCTCATCCAGAGAAATGCCAACTCCAACCTTTACATTTCCTCATCCAGTGTTTCAGTGCTTTTTAGTAGAAAAGCAAAGCAGTATCTATCAATTTTAAAATAAAACTTTTCCTATAAATTCCTGCTTTGGAAAATCACAAGGCTGTAGAAGAGGAAGAAAAAGGAGCAACTGAAGATGTCACAAGAGAGAGAAGGGCCAGCAGGGGATTTTTAATATTTTAACAGCCCCTGGAGTGTGAAATGATGAAGTTATTTCTATGCAGAACTTTGAGCACTCTCCAAGGCACAGTAACTTTCAGCCCCTCATGCTTTGAGCTGAATCAAAATGAATTATTTAGTGAAGAAAGTCTCTTGAACTCTTTGCCATGGGTTGTGTGGTTCTGTCACCTTGGAGAAACTTGAGCTTGTCATTTCCACAGGTGCTGGGGAACTGTGGGGACACAGTGCCAGCTCTACTGAGGTTTTTGTCTTTCTTCAACCATTCTTCTGTGACTTCTAGGGGCTTTAGGAGATGTTTTGTTGTAAGCTGCACTCCAGCTTTCAACTGGCAGCATAGCACATGTGAAGCAGCAGCTCAGCGATGCCAGTAAAACTCCTGAGGACACAGAGCAGCAGCAGGGCTGGTAGCTCCAAGCTGGATGGGGATGGGGACAGATGAAAGCCAAGAGCAACCAAAACCTGAGATAGAGTCAAACTTTTGCCAACAAAACAATGCAGTCAGAACACTTGTTTCCTGCAGTGTTTAAGTGGTTTAATGAAGTTGAGGGAGAAATTCCCACGGGACACAAGTGTTGATCACACTAAACAGAGAATAATGCACTTTGCTGAAAGAGGAGCCTGTGGGCAGGACCCTTCTTAGCATGGCAGCAAAGCCCTTTTGTGCTATGGTGGGGCTGCCCAGACGTACCTGAGCTGGGTTTTAACTCACATGGGCTGGGCACAAGCCCTGCAGGAAACTCTGCAGATGGGGACCTTTGGCATTAGAAGAGCCCTGGCTGGGCTTAGGCTGGCTCAGGGTGCAGGGACTGCCATTGCCCAGCCTCTGTCTGCCCCACTGGCCCCACAGCCAGTTGCTGTGCCCTCTGAGGGCCAGCAGTGGTTACCAAGTCAATCCAAAAGCTGCTACTTCTGGCTACAGGCTCTGGTCCTGCTTTGTTGTCAGGGTGCTGCAGGACAAGACAGCTTGGAGTTCAGACTGCAAAGGTAATCAGAGTCTAATATCTTTGGCTGTGACACCACAGAAATATCATTCTTTTAGGAAGAGGCTCAGGAACAGCAGTTTTCCTTCCCTGCCAGCTGGATTACACTCATAGCATCTTTGAGAACAAAGAACACTGCAGAATATAGGCAACTTTTTCGGGTTTTTTCTGGATTTGCATGCCATGGAAACTGTTCCCAAATCCCTTAGACACCTAAATGAAGTCAGCTCTAACCTTGGTTGGTAAAGCAGCAGCAGGTGCACAGTAAGACTTTCTGAACTTATGGCTGCATGGCTTGCACTGATCTAGAAAACTCCAGTGGCATTTTCAGCAATATTAGGCCATGAAAGGTTACTACTGGAAAACAGCCAGATCAATCAAGCAAAACTATCAACAGTGGAGAATATGCTATTTATTTACCACTTATGCTAAGATGAAAGAGGGAAAGATAATTAAAATGAAAATTATTCCTTTTAATTTTTTTTAATCATAGAGCTTTCCTCTTTCTTTCCTGTCATATATTTCATAGTGAAAGGAGGAAATGTGATAAACTTCCTTTATTATTGCTTTTTCAGTCTAAGCAAAGTGCAATGGACAAATCAAAAGCCAGAATGTTTTAAAGATACTTCTCCTATCTCCTTTGGTTGAAACACATATTTAAACACAAACTTAAAAGGTAGTGTAGGACATCTATGAAATAGCTGGGTTTTTTTTCACCTTTTTGCTAAACACAGCAGAGGAAAAAAATGTCTGATCCAACTATAAAAAGAACATGATTGAGCAGGACAATTCCTTTGTCTTTCAGGCACAGACTCAAAAAATATGGATAGGTTTATACAAAAATACATATGCAGCAACCAAAACCTCAAATTCAAATACACCTGAGCTTTGGGGAAGTTTGTATATTGATTCAATCTTTGTGGCTTAGGCTCATCTGTTACAGAAATATTTGCAAGTAGACAGAATACTTCCTCTTTAATCTTATCTAGTGATCTGTCTGTTTGTCTGGGATTTTCCTAGTGATGGCCTCAGATCCTGATATCTGAGGGCGGTGTAGCTAAATTATGGTGAGATCATACACAGCATCATGGAGACCTTTATTTTCTTCTGTTTGCCATGAGCATGTGTTTTGTTTTAATCCATGGGGATGAAAGATAGAGCATCAGCATAGCCTGGCTCAGCCGCGACCAGGATTGTGCTTGGCGCACCTTTGGGAAAAGATATTTTGACTGATGGCTCATGAAATCACAGAATTATTTGGGTTGGAAGGGACCTTAAAGATCTGGGACAAGGTGGACAGGGACAGCCTGGTCTGTTTTTTTCACTATGGGCAGACTGTGGCTGAGATGCACAAAGCAGCTCTGCAAGAGCTGTTAGCTCTCTTTCCAGGGACTCTTCCAGAGCTCCAAGCACTTCCCTTCATCTCCCAGTTCTGCTGCCTCCTCCTGTCCAATGGTACCTCAGCAGCTTCTCCTCAGGTCACACATCAGGGAGTAGCAAATTCTGGGTTCATGTCTGAAAGGTTTTTCCTCCATCTACCAAGAGGATTATTGAAGGTTTCACACCTTCAGTGCCACCTTTAGGCAAGCTGCTGCATCTTGGCAATAGTGAAAGATTGCGAAATGTCAGGATTTATCCACGTGTGCCTGGCTAATTGTTGTAAATTAGCTTGGTCTCTTTATGTCCTTGGAGAACGCCAGGCACCACCAGCAAGACAGATTGACTTGAGCAAAGCACCTTCACTCTGCTCTCTCTTGAAGGGCAGGAGATGGATGAGGCAGTTTGGTAGCTGTTCAGCCCCAGTGATGCTTAGACAACTGGTTTGTATTCTGAACAATTTATCATGGCTTGTACCTGTGCTGGTAGTTATAATTACCCCTGAGATTCAGTGCATTGGGAAGGGCTCCAATTTCCACAGAGCTGTGCCTGGCAACATGGATTGGGATAAACAGGGAAATTTTTCAGTTTCATTGCATCCTTTCCTTGTCCTTTCCTTTCTGTGCCCCCCCATTGCCCAGAGTGGTTTTGTCACTTCCTCGAGCATTTTCTCATGGGTAACTTCTCATCACTTCAGATTCCCAGCATTTTCAGTGTCAAACCTCACTGGCTCCTACCAGAGCTCGTGTGGTTAATGGGCAAGAGGAGGGGAGTGACTGCATCTGACAGGAACATGAGAAATGAAAACAATTTTATTAACAAGACCACAAAACTATTTTTTAATATTTGCAGCCATTTACAAAGGACAAACAAACAAACAAACAGGAAAACCCACTGAGGAGGCATGGTCAGTGTCTGCAACCGCAGTGAACCCACTCCTATGGTTTGGGCAGGTTTGGGGAGGGCCCCTTTCCTCTGGCCAATCCCATTCCCTGTGAAATCTGGCACTAAGGATGTGGGGTGCCACCAGCATCCTGCTGGGGTGCCAGGGACGAGGCCAGCTGGGTCAGGGCTCTGGCAATAGTGGAGAGGTGGCTGTTCATGGTCCGCAGCTCTGCCACGATGTCGCTTACATTCGCCTCGGAGCCCTCGGGCGCGGCCTGGGCAGCCGGTGGTGGGGATGCAGCCCCCGGAGCGCTGCTTCCCACAGGTGCTGCCTGGGGATTTTCCTCTTGGGAGGAGTGTGGGGCTGGGCTGTTGCAGGGCTTCATGCCTTCCAGGGAGCCTGCACTTATGGGTGGCTGGTCTTCCTCCTTGCCTGGAATGGTGGCAAGCGTTGCTGAGGCGAGGAAGGGCAGCCAGTTGATGAGGTGGGTGGCACCACTGGGTGGGACAACCGGCAGATAGATCCCAGGGTGCAGGGATGGAGTAGAGGCAGGTGGAGCAGGAAGAGAAGGAAGTCCAGGATGAACAGTGGCAGCAGAAGTGGATGTTGAAGGTGAAATAGGAGGTTGTTTTGGATGTAAGGCTGCAACACACGCAGGTAGCGGTGGTGAAAATGATGCAGTACCCGTGTCAGAGGAACAGGAGGGTGATGTTGGAGCTGTGAAAGGTCCAGGCTCTTCAGAAGTTGGTGGTGAAGTGGCAGCAGGTGGAGCATCAGGAGTGCAAGGATCTGAATCTGAGAGGAAGATACACAGTGAGCCTTGATTCACACATGTACTTACACAGAGACCGTTGCCCACTGTCCCCTCAATGGGACCAAGCCTTCTCTGATGAGAGGGGAAATTTCACCAGCTGGCAGTGATAGTCTCTGCAGGCCCACTAGAAAAGAGCAGATGTAATCTACGACAAGAGCCTATTGTAGATAAGCGTGAACTAAATATTATAAAACCAAAATATCTTTCCACTCCCATTCTTCATAAAGCCTGTGGACAGGCCTGAACATTTTTCTGGTTGGCATCTCATAGCTATGAATTAGCTGGTGAATTACCTACTTGTTTTCCTGGCCAGCCATGGAACTATGGTAATGTTCTAAGTGACTCAGATGTCCTGTGTAGATGGGAGGGCTAGATGGCTTCTGCCAGAGCTAAAGGTAATTGTTGCCTTTAATTGTTGCTTTACAGAGGGTCCCAGTTTTCAGCATTTTGGTTTGAACAGACAACTGAACACTAGACATAACTAAGAGCTACTTGGTGGCTTAGACCCTTAAATAATTTTTTTTTTAATGAGTGGAATGGAATGGAATGCCATGGAATGGAATGGAATGGAATGAAATGGAATGGAATGGCAGAGATCACACAATCAAAATTTAATTTAAATCCCTGCACAGATCCCTTCAGCAACTCCAGATATGAAAATCAAAAAAGGAGAGACAGAAAGAAATTGCTGACACTGGGCATCCCAGATTGACATTTGTGCCCTCCTGGATGGAGTTCACTGGACCTCATCTGATGTCCACTAAGGTCATTAGAAACTTTCGTGCTTGTCCACTAGAAACAGCATAGGAAGAAAGAGCAGCTTCTGGATGATATAAAGAAGCTTAGAGAGCCACATCGTGGTCTAAGGTGCTCTACCCACTGTGCCCAGTTGCTAACTACCATATGGTAAGGATGATCCTACTTTTACAGTCATTCTGAAAGCCAGAAATATAATGGGGATTCTTACCTTTTCAACAGGTTCAAAGATTTGCATAGGTGGAATTACTATATTATGCTGTACATCTTTATTTTAGCACTGGAACATTATACAAAGGTGGTGAGATGCTACAGGAGTGGTCAGTGTAAGAGAGATGGATTTTAAAACTACTTTTGCTGCAATTAAGTACAAATTTAAAGGCACTGCTGTGGATACAAAGACACAAATTAATAAATTTATCTAGGTTAAAACAAGCTAGAGAAAGCCAAGTACTGAGGTGTTAACACTATGCTATTATTATTTCTGGCATCTAAAAAATCTGATGTGAGAAATCCATTTTCATTACTGGCTGCTTTGGTATTCCAGATAGCAAACTGAAATTCTGATTCAAAAGCAAAGGTTTTTCCCTGTCATTCCTAATACCAAACCAGCTGGACATGCAGCCAGAAAAAGTCCATCTTTGTCCCACATGGGACTACTATGTTGTTTTTAACCAGACACACATGTTACTAGGAGGGGATTATGACACAAAATTGAGTCTGCCTTTATGTTCCTGAGATTTTTATGGAGAGTTACTGCAGGTTCCTTGAAATGGTTTCCTTCCTTTGTGTATTGGCTTTCTTCCCAATACGAAGTCCCTGCCTACACAGGCACTTGACCCCTGTCCACTGGAGGTGGGCTGAGGATGCTGGATTTTGGGATTTCAAAGTGCTATTGATTTGCCTTTGGTTTTTCAAAACAAAAACAAAAATAAAGCACAGCTCAACTACTGGTTCCTTTTTCCATCCAAACCACCAAAGTTTGCAAGGACTGAGATGAAAGTTTCAGGTTTGGCTGTACTGTGGTGTTAACCAGAACAGTGTTTATGGTCTATATATAGTGTGGCTAATCCCTGTCCACACTGTCTGAGCAAACCAAATTAAGTGTAATGTTTTTCCATACATTAGAGAGCAGAGGAAGCTCAACAAACCTTGATGCAATCTGGTTTAGCACTCTGACAAATAACTGTCAAAAACGATTCTTAAATATTCAGAGATACTGGGGTTAATATACAAAGAGTAGCAACTTATACAGACAAAGAGGCAAAAATCTGGATACCAAAGGCTCTTCCATTTGGCTTAAACCTTTCCAAACAGTGTGGTTTCCCTATTAGAAGCCACAGCTTTGTTATTTCCCTAATCCCCCTTTAAGATTTATTTATACCATTCAGCCTTTAAACACAACTTGCTCAGCTTGATCAGGCTCACACACTTCCATCTAAGAAATTCCACATGGCTGTCTGGACACCTGCACATAGATCCATGTGGGAGATGTTCCAATGCTCAGATCATAGAACCCAGAGTGACTGATGGTTGGGATGGGTCTGACCCAGCTGCTCAGCATCCAGAGACTGCAGAATCACAGCATCACTGAGGCTGGGAGGGACCTCTGCAGACTACACAGTAATAAACCCTGCCCAAAGCAGTGTCAACAACTTTTTCTCCAAGGTCAAAATTGCTGGGGTATGTTTGAGAAAGCCCAGTTATATGGGAGTTCTGAGTAGGATGGAGCAAGGAGCAAACAACTACTGTTGTGTATCAGATACAACAGGATGATTCCCTTTATTTCTGTCCTCTCTGATGCTGGTCTTCTTTCTTTCATTGTAACTCATCACAACTTTAGTGCTTGTTATTTCCACTTATTTTGTACAGTCCTCATGGAAAGAGAGTCTTAACTGGAGCATCCATGTGCACTGTCACTGCTGAGGGTGTTCAATCCACATCTAGATAGCTGGAGCTAAGTGGGGTTGTATGGATGCTGCAGAGAAGAGGGATGTTGAACACAGAGTGCTCATACAAGTACTGTGACCTTCCCTAAAGATATCAGCACACCTGTTCCTGGTCATTCAGCATCCCCCAGTACACCCAGTCCACAGAAGCTGGATGGACGCTGTACTCTCATGTGCAAAGACTGACTGTTCAAGGCAATCTTGTAGCTTAGAAGAAAATTTACATCACCAGTTTGGGGAGTGAATCCAGGGCTCAGAAAATTTGGGTTGGGATCAACTTCATCAAAACTACTGAACTAAAAGTGCTTGGTGAAGAAATTCCTTGGAAGTCCCTGCATTTTCCATGCTGTGTATAGAGGAGAAGCCTCCTAAATGAAGGCTTAGACACATAAGATGTATCTTTCTGAGCAGCCTCAAGAGTCACTTCTTTCATACTAAGTGCACAGGCAGCTTTGTCACATCCTTCAGGAGGATTGTTTTACTGAAATGGGATTCCAGTCACAGAATCACAGAATATCCAGAGTTGGAAGGAACCTGCAAGGTTCATTGAGTCCAAATTCTCGTCCTGTACAGGTCTACCCCAAAAATCACACCATGTCTCTAAGAAGGTGGTGTAGTTTTTTTTTGAGCTCTACCAAGCTTGGTGCCATGACCACTTCCCTGGGAACCTGTTCCAGTGCCCAGCCACCCTTTGGGTGAAGAAACCTTTCCTAATATCCAACATAAACTTTCCCTGATACAGCTTCATGCCATTCCCTCAAGTCACCTTTGGCTTGTCTGTCCATACACAGTCACAGTCTACAGCATAGCTGCCTAGATTTTATCAAATTCCCAAGCCTTTCTTTGCATTCAGAGGATTAAATAAATTGAGCATCACTTCTTTATTGCTAGGATGAGAGATTTGTCCTCATTACTTCGCTGAGGATAATGTTGGATAACTATATTGGATGTGGATGTCATGATCTGAAAATGCCTACATCTCAAAAGAGAACTGTATCAGTACATAAAAATGACTGCCCAGCTTAAAAACATTCCTTACCCTCCTGATCTACTATGGATCTCCCAAAGGGAAAGCCATTATACATCCTTGTTTTCTATTTCCAAGTAGGAGGGAACACTTCTGCCACCTCCAAGAGGATCTCAGGGTGTCCAAAACTAATGGGATTGTATATGGGGCAGGTAATTCAGTAATGAGAGGGACCAGAGAAGCACATCCAGGAGGGGATTTCCTGGCACTTGTCCTACCAAAAGAATAATGGTCTACCCTGTGAGAATGGCAAACTAAAGTTTTTTTAAATGCATTCAGCTGCAGGAGAAGATCATGTATTTAACTTTAGAGTCAGCCTTGGCTATCTAAGCTGCTTTTGTTTGACTACTGATTTTATCTGCCTTGCAGTCAAATTGCTGCAAACTCTGATTTCTTAGTCTATTGTCAACTAATGAGGGAAAGGTCTGTGAAGAAGAAACCTTGAGGGAAAAGCAGGAGCATGACTTTCCACAGATTCAGCTCATCCAACATTAGCCCCTCAGCTGGCATCTAGCGTGAGGCAGTCGTCTTGGCTCCAGTCAAGAAAGAAGCACCTCTGGGGTAAAGCCATTCCAAGCTGTCAAGTCCCTAAGTGGGATGAAGGATTGAGATCTGAAGTGTCCCTCCCCTCCCCGAACTTCTGGTAGGTCAACTACTTTAGATAGGCTGAGTATCTTCTAAATGGCTGAAGCAGGGTGAACTGGATTGCTCACTATATAGGTAGATGTAGCAAGCAATTTCACAGAATCACAGATTGGATCAGGCTAGGAGGGACCACAGGGGGTCATATTGTCCATGCCTCCCACCCAAGCAGGGCCATCCCAGAACACAGTGCACAGGATTGTGTCCAGACATTTCTGCAATATCCCCAGAGAGGCAGACTCCCCACCCTTTCTGGGTAATCTGTTCAGTGTTTGGTTACTGCTCAGGAAATAAGTTCTTCCTCATGGTCAGGTGGAGCTTCCTGGGCATCAGCTTCTGCCCATTGCCACTTGTCCTGTAGTGCTGGGCACCACAAACTAGAGCTTGGCTCCATCCTGTTGACACCATCAATTTTCAATCAAATATCAACAGCAGAAGGGTAATGCTGCCTCTGTGTTCCCATGGAAAGCACCAAACCATAGAGACAAGATTTAAGATGCAGGAGAGTAAAACCTGAAGCCCCTAGAGTGCTTCAAGGAATGAGCTTGTGGTTGAGAAGGTGAAAATCTTTCAAGTGAGTCAGGTCTGAACAAGCAATCTTATTTCAATAGTGCCAGTACTTTATTTATTTAAATAACCAGTACTTCAAGGGGGCTTATAAAAGTGAGACAGCACAACTTTTAAAGGGGGAAGATAGTGATAGGAAAAGGGGGAATGATTTTAAACTAAAAGAAGAGAGAATCAGACTCAGCATCAGAAGAAATTTTTACTCAGAAGATAGTGAGGCACTGGAACAGGTTGCTCAGAGAAAATGTACCTTCCCTGCAAGTGTTCAAAGCCATATTGGATGTGACTTTGAGAACCTGGTCTGGTGGAAGGTGTTCCTGCAATGAGCAGAGAGGCTGGAATGAGAAAATCTTTAACATTCCTTCCATCCTAAACTGTTCTATGATCCTGTGATACTGTGATTCAATGGTGAGGATGCTGAGACGCTGAGATGAGCCTCTTTGGTGAGGCAGTGACCTGCAGGAGGCCTCTGTGCCGTGTCCTTTCTGCTCAGGTTTATGCAGCTGCTCTAAAGCTGTCGGTGTCTGTGTGTGCCCTCGGGACCGAGTGCGTGTGAGCTCCCCCCGCATTTCGCAGCTGCTTCCCAAGAAAGTCTAAATATACGCCTGCCTCCGCTTTCTGGTGAGAAGTGAAACTCAAGTCCCAACAGCTTGTGGTAAATGAAAGCCCAAGAGCAGCATGTGCGTCACCGAGGGCGGTGCTGCTTTTGCACGGACAAAATCCATCTTTGGGACCTGAATCTGAAGCCAACCCTCCTGTGCTGCTCAGGTTTGATTCAGATGGAGTGCCATTGCTTCCCACTGCCAGGCTGAGTCAAACTTAGAAGGGTTTCAAGCAAGTTTAGAATGGATTAAGTCACCAGTTTGGGTGAAGAGGCCACAAGACATGACAGTCGAGTAGGTCTGGACAGAAGCATCAGTGTGAGCACTCCAGGACTGGTGTTTGCATGCCTGTGCTTTCAGAAACAGAATTTGGCTCTAAATATTATTTTGGTTCTAGTCTAGCCTTTAAACTAGCACTGAACACTCACTTACTTTTGCGTGAGCAGCTCAGAAATGCACAGAAAATTCATACAAGCATTAGGCAAGCTTACTGTTAATTATTTTTTAGGTAAAGGAAATCACATATGTGTCCTAGGAACCCACTCCTCTCTTTGTAGGTAGAAAAATCCCGAAATACTTTATGTATCAAGATAATGCTGCCTTTAATGACCAAGGTGGTTTTTTATGTAATTAAAACATGTCTGTTCAAGTCAGGAGTTTTGTGCAAAATATTGATAAAAAAAAATAGATCAGACTATTCCAAATCAACCCTATTTCTCCAGTCCATGGCTTATTTTTAAAGGGATTTTACAGTAATTGCAAATAAATGTAGGTTGCGAGAACAATTCTATAATGGAGCACATGGCAAAGTCTCTTCCAGGGTCCATGACATTTCACCAAAAACACCCCAACTCTGTCTCTGGGCTGTCAAACTGGTTGAGTCATTTCAGCAAGGCTCTTTGCTCTGGCCTCTTGCTTTTTAAGCAGCCTAATAACAATCCACAACCTACTCTACAGATTTTAATTCACTTAAAAGTTTTCCTGACTTCATAAAATTGTGCATATCTTTGGAATTTTTTCTTTTTTTTTTTTTCCTTTGCAACTGTGGTCTGTTTTGGGGTCTGTTTCTCTTCTTTCAGGTACAGTACACCAGACTTAGCTGGACTGAGCTTTATGTGACTAATCCCATTATGACTCCTGTGGAGTTGCGCTCTTTCAAAATTTCTTGAGTAATAGTCTGTTATGAGTACATTCTTATTCCCATGTCATGCGAACAAATTTGTTCTCACAGTTTGTCATGGGCCATCTGCTTTTTCATCTTTGTCCCTGGCTTAATTTCAGTGAGATTTTATTCACTTCCTGACAAAATGTGTGTTTTTACATTCATTTGGGACCAGATTTTCCAGGAACCTGAGGTCCTTCTTTGACACCTAAGGGACAGAGCCAGACCTTTTGAAGTATTCTGCAGCTCCTGTTATTTCCGAAAATGGAAGAGCCCTTGAGGATGCCCTGACATCTCAGCGTGGGGAGGGAATGGGAAAAGAGGAGGTAGGCACGTTGGAGAGGTAACACTGCTGGGCAGCAGGCAATTCCTCATGACAGTGCTCATTGCCTAACACATTTGTCCTGCTGTGCTCAAAGCACTGCACAGATGAGTCCCACACTGGCTGCACTTTTTAGGGGCCAGACTGAAGCGCATGAAAAATGAAATGCCTTGACAGGAGTCCATCACAGAGCCAGAAGCAAAGGCCACTCTCATCTTTCCTACCAACCAGCACTCCCAGTGCAGCCCTCTGATGGCTCCTGTGCCCTATGCTTCTATTAACACAGCTTCTTAAACTGGGGAAAGATTTTTTCCCTCCCTTTTGCAGCACAGAAAAAAAGCACAGCAGAAAAATCTGTTGTGCGTAAGGACACTGCCAGCCCAGCCCTCCCGTGGCCACACAAGAACATCTCCTCCACCCACATATGCTCCCTTCCCAGCAACTTAGTGAGGATGGCAAAGTGGCTTGGGAGTCTTTTTAGGTCCTCTGAAACTAAAATAAGACTGACAACTACTTCTGGAGAGCCAAAAGAAACAGGAAGAAGAAAAAAGTGGTATAATTGTTCAGACCATTTTGTTCAGACTGCCTTGTATTTTGCCTCTGTCAATGCTCAGTAAATGCTGCTTCCAAGGAAGTATCAAAATATCTTCAATAACAGCTATACCTTAGTCCATTGTAGGAAATTTTCCTGATGTTCTATTAATGAATCAGGTTTTTGGCCCAGGACAGATATTTACACTATCACCAATCACCATTGATGGAGGCCAAAAGATTTGATTTAAAATCAGGCTCAAAATGAACTGCAACTGCACGGACTGCAGCTGAAAGAGCTTGTGTGTAATTACCTCTTTGGATTTGGCCATTAGCTACACCAAAAGGTTCTTCCTGTTTTGAAACAGACAGCTTTTCCAACACGTGTAATTCTTCTGAGAGTCTTGTTTTCTTTTCCTAATAAGTACTATTGTCTTTCTAAATGCTCCTATTATGGTCTTATTGGCATTTTAAACATCACATAATTTTTTTATTATTTTTCTTTTTCCTGCTTCTTTTTTTTCCTTTTTTATTTTTCCCTTTTCTCATTCTTTGGCAAGGTTTTGGCAATTAACTCCTATAGCAATGAGTTTCTCAGTTTAGTTTTGCATTGTGTAAGGAAATTTTTGCATTTATGGAGGGAATTTTTGATACTGATCAGCCAGGAGCATTTTCTCTAAAACCACTTGTGTGCCTACTCTTTGTACCTTTCTCAATTGCACTTCCTGCCACACATGACCTTAGAATAAATCCATGATCCCATAACATTCAGCAGGTACTAAGAGATACAAAAGAGAGTAGACAGGATGTGCATCTTTTACCTTTCAAGCAAAGGATCATATGAAAGACCTTACCTAGATCATAAAGTCCAACCATTAACCTAAGAGTGCCTGGTCCATCACTAAACTGTGTTCCCGGGTGCCACATCTAAACATTTTTTGGACACTTCCTGGGATCATGATTCCAACACTTCCCTGGGCAATGTTCCAAAGCTGGACAATCCTTTCAGTGAAGAAATTTTTCTTAATATCCAATCTAAACCTCCCCTAGCACAACTTGAGGCCATTTCCTCTCATCTTATTCCTTGTTACCTGGAAAAGGAGGCAAATCTTCATTTGGCTACAACCTATTTCAGAGGGTTGTAGAGAATGAGAAGGTTCCCCCCTGAGCCTCCTTTTCTCCAGGCTGAGTCCCTTTCCCAGCTCCCTCAGCTGTTCCTCATCAGACCTGTGCTCCAGAGCCTTCCCCAGCTCTGTTGTCCTTCCCTGGATACACTCCAGCATCTCAGAATGAGGCAGCCAGGAACATTTATAGAAACAAATCTTGATGGTCCAGATATTTCAGGTTTATTTTTCTTTGCTGATTTGAGATTAGTTTAATTTCTTAACATACATTCTCTGAAGGCTTCAAAGCAGATTCAGATGTTAGTTAACCAAAGATAGTTGTATTTTCCTGCTGGTTTTATTCTCAGGAAAAATATGAGACGCACCATGCAATATTATGGTTTTAGTAGCCAGTGAGTCAAGTCTGGAAATTTGGTTCACATGAGTCAACAAGATTTCAGGCTACAGAGAGTCCAGCAAGGACAATGTCCAGCCAGCAGTGGATAGGCCACTTTTGCAGACACCGTATGTCATTTCTTGGGCTGATTCATGAAACAATCTACATCCAGGCTGGGATATCTTGAACCTCTTCCTTGCCGTGCTTTTGGATGGTTTGTCTCTCTCAAAGGCTTGCCACAGCTGCACTCCCCACTGAAACACAGGAACTCCATTTTCCTGGGTATTTACCATCCAACTGCCCCAGCACAAGGCTTCTGCTAAGTCTTAGAGTATATATAGCAGAGCAGTGGTCTGGCAGTCCTTACCTTGTACCATCTTTCAAGCTGTGTAAGCTTATTACTAAAACGGAAGAGATAGTGGAAAAAAGTGCAGAAAGTCCCCTGTCCCATCTAGAGCAGATCCAAGGTTGTTTGTTCTCCTCAGCGAGCAACTTTTAGGTGAAATAAAGGCTGAGTAGGAGCTAAGATTTAGACACACTACAAATGACTGTCTCTGCAAGAAGATCTTAGCTGCTTTTCTGAATTTGAAGGCAAAAACCTGCTTGTCAAGCTAAAAGTGGACACTTTGACTGTACAATAAAGAGCCTCTCAGTGATCTGAGAAAGACAAAGGAATGATCTTGCCATAAGTAGGCAAGAAAAGTCAGAACTAACTCATGTAATTGATTAAATTTTCATATATTTCCCAGTATGTTTCATCCTCAGAGGCATAGTGCCATTTTTAGGAAAATAATCTTGTAACGAAAATCCCCTGAAACTGCACAGCCTGAGGTGATTTTTATCATCTTCATACACTAAGGAACCACAGAGACCATATCTTTTCTGCAGAGTTAATTTGGGTGGGAGACGGCCATATCTGAACACCTGAGCTATGCCAGTCTGGACATGAATTATTTCCCTGAATGGCCCTACAACTCCTTTGCTGTTTGTGAACTTTCCAGAGTGTACCAGGAGTTTTAGACTGGAGGAAGAATATCTCATAGTTTTTTTGTGTTTAGATGCTCTGGGATGCTTTCCCAATCTCTTGTGTCACATGTGGGAGAACTTGTTTGCACCAAGGAAAGGCTTTCAGGAAAGCCCTGAAAGACTCAACTCATTCGTGATCAAATCTGAATCCTTACTGCAAAAATAGTGAGTGCCAACCCAAGGCCAGACAGGACCCAGGCTGCTTATCCCCTCCTCAGTGCTCCCAGCCTGGACTGAAACCACTTCCCAAGCCTGAAAGAAGTTTTAAACGCCCATGGAGTCAATGCCTTGGAGATGTACCTTTTATCCTCTTCCACTTCAACTGCTCGATATGCCCAGGCAATTGTGGCAGGCATCATGGAAATGCTGTCTTCACAAAGACATTTTGTCTCCAATAACATTTCCATTTTACACCCAAGTCTAGCCGGAGGTGAATTCTTTTGTTTATTGAAGAGCCACAGCTCCTTTGGAACAAAATGTTCTCCTGTAAGCCGGGTTTTATTGAAGAACAGTCCTGCAGACCAAGACAATGCTGTACTTCACTACCCCTTTTGAATTACCACTCTGTCATTTCCCAGAGGAGCATGATCAGCCGACCACTAAACTCTGCTTTAAGATCTTATGCCCGATCTAAATGAGACAGAATGAAGCCCTGGAGAGATTTCAACCCTTGCTTTGTTGAAACAACATTGCTTTGTTTGGAATGTATTTGCCTTTGTACTGGGGAATGAAAATGTAACCCAGTGCCCGGTTTTGAAATACATAAATACACTTTTGGTAACATAGTGTATATAAAGAGATTCACAGCATATGCTTTTCCTAATGCATCCTTTTTCTGGGAGATCTTCAACCAGTTTTTAAACCATCAAATCCTGAGCTCTGTAACATCTCAGTGGAGGAGGAACATATCATGCCTGTGTTCCAGGCTGGCATGGTGACCCAGTTAGGAAATCTGTAGCAGACGTGAAATGAAATCCAGACCTGTGCTTGCAACAATGAACTCAGCCTTCCCTTGTATCCAGCTGGATTACACAAGCTAGGAGCCACGGAAAAGTTCATGATACCCACTCACAGCTCCAGTCAGTGGTCACCACCATTTGGCTCCCAGGTCTTTCCTGAACTTTACTTTAACACCCTTAGATTATGAACTGAAGAGAACATGAGCTATGATCCGATTCATCCAACCCAGGTTGAATGCTGAGCTGGAAACAGGTGGACAACTGAGACAGCTGGACTTTTTCCTACCCTTCTCTACAAATTCACTGTTACTTCAGTGCATCTTGGGGCAGAGAGTTCATGAACACAGGCCCTTGCTGTACCATTAAGAGGTGTATGAAACCACACCATCAGCAGCTGTGGAAAAACAGTCAGAGAATTTGAGATGTATTGCATATGATAAGAACAGAAGAACTGCCTAGGAGGTTCCAAGTTCCTCATTCCTCTGCCTATCCACCATGTCCTCCTGAATAACTAAATGGAGTTGCCCACTCAGAGCAAACAAACACCTCAGCCCTGCTCAAACAGAGGTTCTCTGTCTCTCTGTCTGAGTCCATGTCCTCTGATCACCATGGGCACCAAGTTCTGTCTGATATTTTGGGTTGTGCAGAGTGGTCTTGTACACTCACTGAGCGAAGGGAAACACCTTGTTAGGACAGGAAGGAGTGATTCCGCCACTTCTCACTCTGAGTCAATATTTACCCAGTGGCTCTGGGTTTGAGGGAGGGATGGTCTCTCTCCAGGGTCACATTCCCACCCTTCTGAGTGAGGTGGCTGGAGCCACTAGTCCAAGAGGGTCTTAGCAACCTTCTCCTGGGAACACAACTGCTTTTTCTAGGCTGAATTTGGATGCAAACTGGCACGCTGTGGCTATGTCTCTTTTTCTTGTTTTTCTTCTAATTGTAGTCTGAAGCTTTCCTTAATGGGACAGAGAAGTCTTTGAGACTGGAAATGTGCTCTTCTCTTTGTTTCTGGTAAGACATAACACTGTCCTCATGGGACCGCACTCCAACAGGGATATTTTAGTTCTGCCTGGCTCCACTTCTTGCTGGCCCGAGGTCTGATTGCTGTTTGTCACTGGGACTGCGAGCACTGGGGAACAGAGACTGCCCTCACTGCAGCTGCTCTAGTAGGCTGGAGCTCTGAATTCAGCTGAGCTTCCCAAGCATTTCCACGAGGCAAATAGTAACACTAATTTCAGCTGGACACTGTATTCCTTGGGCCCATTCCTACAGGGCCGTGTTGTGCTGCCTTTGCCTTTTCTCCATGTTAAATGCATTGCTAGATTTCACCCTGTGGGTTGTTGTGTTCTGCTGGTGGATGATTATATTCCTCTATTTCAGACATTGAAGATGAAAGAGCAGTTTCAGATCCCTTTTGATAGATGGAGATACCCTTCTGCTCAGTCCCTGATATGATATTGTAGAGATGTTGAATATGTCCCATCTTTCAGAACTTGGGTCTCTTTTATACTAGTGTAAAACTGGAATAATTCCATTGGCACCAGTGTCATTTACATCAGTGTAATCATGGGAGAAAGAGAAGAAATAGGCCTGCAGGGACTTTTTGTTTCTTTTGGGGGGAACCATGCTGACTGTAAAACCACAGCAATATTATTTTTAAATGAGAAAAAATTCTTTAAGACAGATCAGCCTCTTAAAAAGAGAGACAAATGGAATGAAATGCTGCAGTTCAGAAAGTCCTGTGGTATTTGGGGAATGGGGCAGTTTGCTGTAAAGGGAGTAGTAAACAGTCAAAGCCAAGAGAGCTTCAAAAAGAGAAAGACACAGAAAATGAAGCTGCTTATGAATTACTTTATCAAAATTTCTCAGAGCACAAGAGATGAGATTGTAGAGGCAAGTTTATTCTCAGCACATGCGTGGAAAAACATAAACTTCAGTAAGAACCACTGAGTAAACCTGAGAAAAGAAAATGACTGTGCCTGGAAATGTTTAGGGGATGGTGTTTGTCAATGAAGTGAGAGGCCACCGTTTGCAGCTCACTACACAGCAAAGGCATGCACAAACTAAGCCCAAAGAAGGAGATTTTTTCTTTTGCCCCAGTAAGAGGAATACAGGGATATTTTGTTCTGTGCTTCATCTGCAATTAATTTTTTTTCTTTGATTAAACCTGGTGATTACTGAGAAGAGAAAGTCTGCTCCAAGTGGCTGGGCAAGGGGTAACAATTACTCACACAACCAGGTTCTCATTTGCCTTCAGGTTTGTGGATTTTGATGACAAGCCTTTACCACTCAGCTTCTCAGTTGTGTCAGCAGCTTCCCCAACAGCCCAGTGATGCTTTTTGTGTTAGGCTATGCAGACAGGAGAGTGGCTCCAGCCAAAAAGCACACATAAATTTGTACTCCCAACTGTAAGAAACCTCAGAGTTTGACTAAGTTTAGACCCAGCCTCATGGCTTGGACTCATCTCTAATAGAAATACACAGATATCCCCAACAACATGTTTAAATGGGAAGAGGAAATTTTCCAAGGACGCAATACATGTGCCTTGTTAGGGAACAGCTCTTCTCCAAACCAAGAACCTTCTCTCTATCCTGGGGGAAACCTGGCAGCATTGGGAATCTTTAGCATACCAAAAGGAAGAAATGCCAAGGGGTCTACTGCCTTGTTAAAGGAAGGCTTCTTGATCAACTTTATGGAAAGAAACTGAGCTGTAAAAAGAAAGCATTTTGTCTTTAACACAAACTGAGCATAGCCAGCTGGGTAGTCTGAGCTACACCAGGACTATCAGGAGAAGGTCAGAAGGAGCCTGGATGCCACCAGGAATGTGAGGAGAGACAAGCTGGTGAAGGGGAGATGTGGAGGAGCTAAGATGCAGTTGCTGAAATTTATAAATGACTCAACAGGGAAACAAACTCATGCAGGATCCTGGCTTACAAGGGAAAGCATTAAGTCTTGCAAGGCAAAAAACCAAAACAAGCCAACACAAACCCACTGTGTGTGCATCTTTACATCTGTTCCATAGGCTTAACTGAATCATCACAGAGAAAGAAACCCATTTCAGGACAGCATTTCTGCTCAGTCTTTCTGGGCCTTGGGAAAGTGGTTACACCATCAGAAATGCCCAGAAGAACCCCAAATCATCCAAGCATTGCTCACACTACAGTTAATGCTCTCATTGTAACAGCAGCAGAGGCTTGGACTGAATTAAAGCCCAACACATTCAGTACAACATCAGAAAGAGGTACAGCACTTGGCCAGTCCTTGAGACATTATAATTAGAGATGGGGCTTGAATCAGCATCCAAATGTGGAGCAGTGCTGTGAGTCAGTTGAGATATGTCCACCAACATTGTCATTATCCCGAATTCTGTCATTTAGAAAAAAATCTAAGCACTGCAATCTTCAGGGAATTCGCAATTTAGTGAATACCCCAAATTTGGTACTAATCTTGGCTCTCCACAGCCCAAAGGCAGTAAATTGTTTAAAAACACAGCTGGGAGACATAGAATTTTGGGAGCTGTCCCTGTATAAAAGCTGCCTGAAATTGAGCTCTCTCAGATAGTGATGGACCTTAATTTGTAGGACCTCTGAAATGAGCACATGACCCCAACTAAAGCATCCCTAACTTGTCCTTAATAAAAATAATCAAAGGTTCATATCTGTCTCTGACAAAAAGGCTCTGATCTAAGAAGGAAAATTAATGTGCCACAAAAGAAACCACAAAGAAGTAAACAGCAAACAAAATTCTCAGAGGAAACTGCTTAAAAATACATGACTGCACCAGGATAGATGACAGTGAAACCAAGCATTCTGAAGTAAAAATCTCCTGCTGATACTCTTTGTTATAACAGAACCTCCTGCCTACTTGGAGTACACTTGGCTATGGCACATCATAGAACTACAGAATTATAGAATAGTTTGAGTTGAAATGGGCCTCTTAAAAGTCATCTAGTCCAATCCCCCTGTAATGAGCAGGGACATCCTCAGTAATGAGGTTGCTCATAGCCCTGTCCAACCTGACCTTGAATGCTTCAGGGATGGGATGATGTTCATGTTATTTCACAGAAGAAATAGGATGTAGTATCACTACTTCTGGAAGAAATAGTGAGGCTAACAGGTGGAAAATCTTGAGCTATTGTACACTTCAGTGCTTAAAAGGCAGATAAAAAGACAATCAGGAACACTGATTTTAATTCCTGTCTGTCTAATTGATTTGGTTGGATGGTCTTGGATATCTCCATTGGAGCCGATGTCCTCAAGCCACCAAGAGCTTTGTCTGGATGAGAATGGGGATTTGCTTCACAATTTTGCTGTCTTTCAAATTCTTCCTCAAATACAGTAAGGATAATTGATAATTCTTCCCTCCCACTGGTATGGCAATTCTTAACTCCATGTTTGCAAAACTCATTACAAGTTTTGGATGAAAGGTGTTAGAGGGGCGCAAAACAGATTTGACACCTTTTTTATATAGAGAGCTTTTGAGGTTTCCTGTGATTGTCCATGTTTTTGAAGATTAGTCAGCTTTTCTACAGGATTATGCAAAGTGAAAGCCTGAATCAGCAGGAGGTTGGGATTAGTGACCCAGAAGGCCCTTCCAGTCCTGTGGAGGATTTTCCAAGCTGTACCAAAGACGTTAAAGCCTACTTGTGTGGTCTGAACTTAACACCTTCAACACACAAGCCCTGTTGAAATTTTTTGTTGTGTCCTTTAGCAGGGTGAAAGCAGGGCCAGGACTGGGCCTCTGTGCAAAGTTAAGGGAAAGCACCTGCCTCAACAATGATGAAGAGCAACATCCAAGATCACTGACAGCTAAGGAAATGGGAGGAGTCAAGAAACACCTAAAGAGACACAAACAGCCTCGTCTCTCTGGCCCTGATATGCCACCTCCAGAACCACCACTTATGTTACCACTGCCCAGGCAGCGCCGGACCTCCCTTCTGAAACCCACCAGCAGCTGGCAGCAGTTGTGCCTGTGGTTTTGTGGTGCAGACACCTGCCCATGTGAAACTAATCTGGGACCACCAAGCTCATTTTCTTGTGGCAATTTACCAGCTTCCCATATGGCAATAATTTTTGACAGTCATGGTCTTGGGCTTGAATAAAATCAGTGATCCAGCGATGGAAGCTGCTTTGGTCATGCTCTTAGCCAAGACTGTATTTCACCTCACTGGAAGGTGGACAGTGGTGTTGCTTTCCCATGATGGGGCAGGTATGTGTTAGAGGTTAACTCAACCCACCCCACACCTCTCAGCCTTTCTGAGGAAACCAACAGTTTCTGATGTTCAAATGTGATTTTCCAGCCAAAATGTCAACCGCATGCCACCTCCAAGGCAGCCACAGTTCAGTGGTTGCACATCAGAGCCACTGGTCCATATTTATAAAGTGCTTTGATATCCCAGATGAAAGGACAATATACAAATACCCCATTCATTTAGGTGACATACAGCAGCAGCAAGCAGAAAAATCGTTACCTACAGGTTTAGAAAGGCGTATTCCTGTTTATTAATTGAAGACCACATAAAGAATGCTTGGTTAAAGTGTTCCTCTTGGAGTGGACATTTCAATGCTGGTCCAGTGAATGAAAATAATCTGCATGGGCAAATGGCATAAATACCAAGTTTGCACAACTCAAAACAAAATTCTTAAAAAGGCAATGAAAATCTTTTTATATGGAACTGTCCTTATGCCGACAGACCAATGGGGAGCAAAGCAATCAGTCCTTTGCCAGGTCAGGACTACAGTGAAATTATTATCCTAGCAAAAAGTAATCAAAAATAATCTTAGAAAAGGAATAATCTTTACAATGTGAGCACATGCTGTTCTGCAGCTTAATATGTGTCAAATTAAACCATCTATGGGTTCACCAGTTCTCTCTCTTTTATTCATCTAGCAGAGTCTTTGGATTTCTAGACCTGTATTCGCCACTCCTTTCTTTATCTTTGAGATATATGACCGCATTGCTTCATTTGGAAAGTTATGTTAAATAAAAACTTTTCTGCTTGCCATCTCAGTACTCAGGTGCTGAGCAGATACCCATTCACAGTCCCTGGGAGCATGTGGAGTCTTTCATATATCATAACCATAAAAATAAATAAATTACAAAGCAGAAAGGAGATAAGGCACAGGTTTAGCTTCTTTTTGAAGATTTATTAAAACAAACCGATATTTCTTATAATGTGCATGTAACCAGAATATATAATTGGCAATGATAATCATTAACAGGTACTGATGTTATTTCAGAACAGAGGACGGAACGAGACAGACTAAACCTCCATGCATGCAGTAGAGGAAATCCAAACTGTGATAATTAAATGCAAATAAAGCCTGGGGGCAAAAATTCCTGGTCTCTCTAAGATAAGAGAAATGTATTTCTACCATCTATAGTTCATTTATTTCTCTTGAAGACTCTAATTTGTTTTTAAGCTAATAGATCAAACATTCTTGTCACAATTCGTACAACTGTCTCAAATATGTGAGAAGTACCCGCCAGGCGAGGACCACCAGCAATTTTTATGATTTCTTTACACTACAAATATTTGGCAGAACAGAAATCACCCAATAAAATAAACCTGCGGATTCATCTGCAGTTTTAGACTCTCTCCAAGTATTTTTTGGACTCCTTCCCAAAATAACTGATGCTCATGATATTCCAATATCAAATGAAAATATGTCCTAATTTTCATGTCTCACTACCACCATCTGTTATTAAAGAGAAAGTAGTCTTTTTCCTAGTGGGCCAGGTGGTTTGGAAACACCCATGTGGCAATGAGAAGAGCTCTGATCCAGCAGCTCTTCTGGTCCTTCATGTTGCTGGGTTGGTGAGATTTGGACACAACAAAGGGCAGAATGATGGAGCACTATTGGTGGAATATAATTTCATCCAGTACCAGCATCATCTGCCATCCCAAGGAGCATCATGATTCCCCATGTCTCCAGAGGAGAGGAAGATTGAATTTAATTGTATACAAGAATGGCGTAAGGGAAGAGTTCAGGATCTTCTTTGGGAAAGCCTTTGGCAAAAAGGAATAGATTAAAAATACCAGGTTTGGAAAGTTGGCTCAGCTGTACTGACAGGGCAGACATCTTTAGTGAAAGCCACTCAGCAGTACACAAATGTTTCAGTCACTTCTGCGAGGTCCACATCAGCTGACACTTCAGAAAGTCAGTCACTGAGCTCTGTAGACATTCAGCCCTTCTTAATATTACACCCATGCTTCAAGTATAAAAGTGAAATCTTTCTCCTCCAAAGATGAATTAAGTTATAAACCACCCCAACCTTCTGCCTCTACTGCTGCATTTGACAACTAAACCACATCACCGCTTATTCACCCCACCAAGGCATCCCAGAGAGCCCTTCCTAAACAGCTGACACCGTTCTTCCCCATTCCTGCAGATATTTTTCTTTCCAGACATCTTGAGCTGTAGTTTTAGCAAGTGCTATTTTGCAGTATGTCTTGTCAATCCTACAAACCACTATAAAATCACAGTGTCAATTTTACATGTCTTCCAACAGAAAGATCCATGGGTTTTGTTCCTACCAGTCTCTCAGCTGTACTGTGCCTTGTAAGTATTAATTTTTAGGGTCGTCACCCACTCTGGTTTTTTGTAAAGCTCTCCAGTTTTACAAGGTTTGCCTCACACCATGCTAGGCTAGCTGGCAGCTGGCTAATACTGACTTGGTGCTGGAAGACAAACCTCTTTATTAGTGTAATGCTGAATTCAAACACTGCTGTTTCTGTGGATTGAAATAATATCCTTTTAGATATAGTAGTGTAGCAAGTAGAGCCACTGAGAAATTTCCATTTTATTTATTTATTTTTAAATACCAAGTTTGTTTTTTACAAAGACAGAGTTGCCCCCAGGAAAAGCTTGATTTTCCTGAATTGTTTCCATTTTCCCTCAGAAAAGCTGAAGCAAAGCATTTTACTCAGGGTCAAGATGATCTGAAAATTGCTCAGGTCAGGTCTAAACAAATAAAAACTGTTGCAGGTCAAGTCAGCCTGACATGGATCTGCCTTAGCTGGAGTCACACATACATGTTGGGATCTGCATATCTGTTATGAAGCAATGGAGATTCTCTCTAACAAGAAAAGCCAGCCAGAAGGAAAACAACAGGGAGAAAACAACTTCCCAAGGTGAATGGAGAAAAACTGTAAATACAACTGAGTGTTGAAACTACCCAAACCCCCCAAATATTACAAAATACTTCCTGCATTCACAATAAAAGATTTTTCTACAGGTATTTCATTGCACTGAAAGTTTCCAACTGTTCAGCTTGAGATCCAACTCCAAGATGAAAATGAATGTTTAAAGGCAGGACACAAATATAGATCTTTGTAGGGATATGTCTGCTCAGAGATATAAAACAATTTTGTTAACTGGAAAAGAATACTGTGGGATCACAGTGAGATTTTCTGTGTTTCATAATTCTATATGTATTATAAGATATCATACACTATCATTCCCATTCCACAGACAGGAAACTGGGACTATATGAGCACTGCTACATGAGAAATACAGAAAACAGTGCAAGGACATTGGAGGGTCTCTAATGATTAGAACTGAAAACCAATCAAGAAAAACTCCCTTTGAGGTAAGCTGTCTTCCAGGACAGGACCACAAAGGCACCACATGAATCTACAGAGTGGAAAATAAAAAAAATTAAAAAAAAGGAAAGACATGGTTCTTCACAAAATATGTGGTCAACCTGTGGGGCTGGTGCAGTGAGACGCTGCTCAATAGAAAGTTTTGTGTGAGGTCACAAAGTGATCAGCTGTTGTCAGCTTGTTTAGGCAGGGGATGAAGAAGTGGAAAAACCAGGGTGTTCTTCATGATCTTCTGGCTGAATAAGGATCTCTTTAAAGAGGGGAAGGCTGTCTGAGAATCACATCTCTCTAGATCTGCCCAGTCTCACCACTTCTGCACTGTTCTTGACCCAGGCCACTGGCAGAGCATTGAGTCTTTCTTGCTGTCCATGTTTCAGTGGCTACTCTTGATCTTTAATTACAGGTCTGTGGATGGCTGTAGGGTCTGGGAGAGGGGAAGTGTTGTGGTCTGGGTTGCAAACATTCAGCAGACAGATTTGAATTTACCACCAGTGTACATTTGCCTGTGATATAGAGGACTGGAAGTGATGATTAAAACACTCTTGTAAATTTATATTTCTACTCTCCTGACCCTACAAACCCAGCATTGTTCACAGAGGTCCACACCAAGACACTACTTGCTGAAAAATGGCCCTTCTCAAGCCTGGCTAAATGCTGAAGGACCTGCTTCCTAGGGGGTGTTGTTTTTCAGGGAAAAAAAAATCTCACTGTTCCTTCATTCACTGTCTACACAAGCTGTCTGTGTTTTCTTCCCCATGTGACTCAAATAATATGTAACAGAAGTTTGACTTTACTATATGCAAAAGCAAATGGCTTTATGATAGAGGAGAAACACAGCCATGAAGGGACAGTGTAGAAACACATGAAGAGCTGAGGAAAGCTGAAGAAATAGAGAAAGGATCAATGTGAGCTGAGTATCCTGCAGGTCCAGAACAAAGCAAGCCTACACATTTCAAAACAACATCCCAGTTACTCTATTGGGTTTTGAGGGACATAATTTATTTCAGTGTCAGCACCAAGACAGACTTTTCTCCAGGACACAGACATCACAGGTGATGTACCACCAAGTGCCCACCTGGACCAGCTCACTGAAGGCTGGTTTCCTGCAGATTATCTGAATAGACAAAACCTGCTGAGCGGGAGTTGTGTTAAATCTCTGGACATGGCTCCAGTAACCCACTCACCATCGGGTTAAGCTCCTATTGAACATGAGCAGAGCTCCTTACATGTTGTGCAACACAATGGAAAATTGAGACCATACCATAGATGAGGACATAGGAGTTACGTGGTTTGCCTGAGGCCACACAGTGAGTCAGCGGCTGAATTATAAACTTGGGAGTCCCTGGCTCCAAGTCACTTATTCAATCTATGCTGCCTCTAAGGCATATTACATTGGGGGTATTGTATGGAAATGACATTAACTTTAAAGAGCAGTGTACAGTAGAAACAAGCAAAATAAGTGGGCTTTATTGTGGGCTGATTTAAAAAAAAAAGTATGAAAAAAAGTGACACGAGCAGTTTTGCAAGCATACAGTGTAAATTAATTTTGCACAATTTGATTTTAAAACAACCCTCCTGGATTAAAAACCTAAACACCAACTTTCATCCCATACTGGACCCTTCTTTTCCACTCTTTTTTTTTTTCTTTTTCTGGCAGTTCTGTTAACCCCTGAAAATAGTGGCTTAATATGGAAATGCTGACAGCTCCTTAAAGCAGAGCATCACATTTGCAACACTGTAATTATGCCTACTTCAAAATGCACCAAAGAAAACAAGATTTTCCTGTTCAAACAAATCTTGAATGGCTTTAGCCCCAGAATTAAATCATTCAGGCCAAAAGGGGCTGTGTTAAGCATGCTGAACCAGGGCTGTACCAAGTACATGTGGAAAGAGATAAATGCTAACTGATTTTACAATATTTACGTAATTAGATCCACATCTCTGCTTTTCTCTATTGAATGAGTAAAGACCAGATTAACCTTATTATTGTGATGTTTATTTGATTGACTTGGAAATTCCATCTGGATAAAAGAGAGCCTAGATGTCTTTCTCCATGCATGCCCAGCGTGAAGCCAATCAACATGCCTCTCTAAGTAACAAATTTGGTTTATGTCATCTATCAGCAAGATACTGTAATATTGGATATAGCTTTAGTTCAATGGATGACTGCTCCTTAAAGACCATGCAACTTAGAGGTTTCCATCCTGCATTTTTGTGTCCCCACAGAGAATTACTTGTCAGATTTTCCACTCTTTATGATGAGGACGGTAAGGAAATGTGTGGTGCAGAACGCGTGCATGGCACATTTAAACAAGAACACAACCAATAGCTCAGCACTGCCTTTTGGTGGGGAATGTTTGCCTGCTTTGCAAGACTTCCTTGCATCCATTTACTGCCCTGTAGAACAAAGGCAAAGTGGGTAGATACAGGATAACTGTGCCAGTGATGAAAGAGCAAGAGAAAAGGGAAAGGTTTCCTCTACTGCTCATAATTTTGGTCTTTAGGACTGCTTCATGGGAAATTTCCTTCCTAACAAAATTTAATACATCTCCATTTAGCATAAGTAATGTTAGACCAAAAATGGGGAGAGATTTGGTGTAAGTCTCATTGCATTTGTATGGAGAAACACAAAGTTTTAAGTTAATAAAAGTCCCTGATGATGGATTATTACTTCCTTTGAAAACTATCCCATGAGCTAATTAAAAACCTCTGTCAGGGACCTTCTTGTGGTAGGAACCTTCACTTTCCAGACAAGAGAATAACATAGCAATCTGATGTTAGGGCAGGTTGGATTTATTTTCCAGCTTTGTATAACCAAGACAGACCCACACAGTCAATCTTTACCATCTCTAACCATCAAAACAAAAATATTAATTTATTCTCCATTTTGTATCAGTCTTGCTTACTCAGTTTGCCATGATTTCTGGGCAGAGTCTTCTTTTGATTTCATGCAGGTACAACATCCAGAGTTCAGACTGCTCAGTGAAAGTCAGGGGCGAGCAACTAATCCAAAAAGATCACAGAATCACAGATGCACAGGATGGGTTAGATTGGAAAGAACCACAGTGAGTCAGCTGGTACAACATCCCTGCTCAAGGATCATTCCTGTCAGGGTCATTCCAGAGTCCATGGCACAGGATTGTGTCCAGACAGTTTGTAATATCCCTAGGGAGGGAAGTTGCACACCCTCTCTGGACAATCTGGTCACTTGAATCTGACCAAGAATTTTTCCATCATCAAAGTGGCCATCTTGTAGCTGTAAACGGACATCTTGCAAATGTTTCTGTTTTTTCTTATTTCCCACTTCTTGTTCTAATATGCATACAGGAATTTGCCATCAGGCTGCAATCTGACACTGTTGGGGTACAGGAGACTCTGCCTGTTATCTCACTCGTACCACACTGACTTGCTCTTGACTTCCTCCTGCACATTATCACAACAGACTCCAACTTGTGCTTCACTTTTCTGTTGAGAAAAGATTGTGCAACCTCTGACAGCCACCCAGAAACCCTTCCCCCACAGGGCAGGAAGCCTCCAGCCAAACGAAAGCTTTGATATTAAGAGCACAGTGATGTGTAAACCCATAATAATGTGCTTGGATGCAGATCTCCTTCAGGAAAACAACAAATTAAGGTATTGGCTCGGAGGAGGTACCAAGTCCAAAATTATTTTGACTCCATATGGAATTCATACAGAATGCAACATGCAATAAAAGCACCAGTGCACCCAGATGTGGATGTTCCCCAGCTGTCCATCTGCCCCCTTTGATGGCAAGATACAAAGATCCTTCCTGACACAGCCATCTCCGTGGGAAGAAAGAGGTGACTCCTCTGTCCTCTCATATCAAATTCAGCAGTGGAAGGTTAAGTTTAGAAAGAGGTTTACGTTTACAAATATAAGTTGCTCACAGTTTTATTTTCTGTGTGTTCACAACAATGGGCTCTTGGACTTGATGATGCTTGTGGGTCTCTTCCAGCTCAGAATATCCTCTAATCCTGTGGTTCCTCAAAATTCAGGGATGGGTCACACAATGACAAGGGAAACCTTTGGGAAGCACACTTGGGCTCCCCAGGGTTTTTGCTCAGGGTTGTGATTAGGATGTTGTTTTTCCCTGCAGCTGTTGGGGGCAGTAGACATTCAATCCTGCGTTTCTGTAATCTCCATGACCAGGGTGTGGATCACATAGAGTCCTGATGCCAAACAGATTTGCAAGCAACCTGGCATGTCTAAGAATATAGGCAAAATGTAAGACCTGCCTTGAGAAATGGCTGTTTTGGTGGTCCTCGAGATTATTGTGCTCGTGATCAGGGCCAAATTCTGCTATCATAAATTGCAGTATGATTTAGCAAATGCCAATTGATTTTGGCTAGAATTTTCCCATTTTCATGCCATGAGAAAACTTATTTTAGATGTAGCTGAATTTCCAAACAAGTTCCAGGAAATGAGTAGTTTAAGCCTGAAAGTCAGGAAAACAGATTTTCTTTGGACAGAGGCAGGAGGCAGATTACAGGAAGAGGCCAGCAAGACACAGTTTTGGAGGTTTTTTTACACTAATGGTTACCAAAGATCATGTTTTACCCAAAAAATCCCCTCCACAGCCATAGGAACACCAGGCATTGTTACTACCACAGCATGTACTGAGGTGCATGTTGGGCTGCATGTGGGAAGGCCACAGCACTGCTTGGAACTATATGATTTTTAAGGTCCCTTCCAATCCAAGCCATTCTGAGATTCTGTGACATGCAGCAGGAGGAAGAGTCTGGATTCAATCCATGCACCAGCCATTAATTATTTCACATTTAGCCCATTGTAAGATTACCTTTTCTGCATTGATACCTCATAACTTTCAAATGATCCAGAAGCCTGAAAGCAGAACCTCCACCTCAGACCTCAGAAAGGAAGAGCCTTGTGTCCACCACGAACCCCATGTAATCCATGGGGAGTGGGGCAGCATCCAAGTGGGCAGCTCAACACAAAATCTGAAGGTGTCAGGAAAGCAACTTCTTGTTCCAATACTGAAGGACACCAGGCAACTCAATAAAAAAATTTCCCTGGAAGAGTGGCTGGGCACTGGAGTAAGTTGTCCCGGGAGGCGGTAGAATCACTGTCTCTGGAATTTTTCAAGAGATATCTGGATGTGGCACTTAGGGACATGGCTTCAGGGGGATTATAGTGGTGATGGGTTGACAGCTGGGCTGGATGATTTTTAAGACCTTTTCCAGCCTTGATAGTTTAGTGATTCTGTGATTCTGTTCATGATGTTTCAGGTGCTGCTCCTTGCAACCAGTGAGGTTAAAACAATGAACAGTGGAGATCTGCAGTGCAGCTGTAGCAGGCCCTAGCTCAGGTTTACAGGCAATGGGAAGAAACATGAACATTTAGGGTACAACTCAACTGTCCTAAAAGAAATAGCTAAACTAATTCAGATTTTATGGAATTTTCATGTTTTTTAGGAAGCATTAAATCTATGTGCCTCAGCCTGACCTTCTGCACACACTTCTGTTCAAAAACTCAGGAATGGGATTTTTATTTTTATCTCTAGGCTACTCTTATTCTGAAAAGTGAGTGCTCTGTGGCATAGTGATCCCTTCCATACTGAGGACCTGCCAGAACAGCTCCAGCTGCCTTCTGGCCTGGGTAGGGACAGGGAGGTGGTTGATGCACACCAGGGTCCTTCCCCATATGGGACTGTGCCATGGTCAGGTAATTACAGATGTCTGGTGCAACAGGTGCCAGAATGCTCCTTTAATAAAATCATTGCTAAGAATAAGAATAAGAATAA